>RJWM01004380.1:16567-102330 GCA_004363535.1 Dasyprocta punctata | reverse complement strand
GAGCCCAGCCTTGGAAAGGGCCATAAATTCCACCATGGTTCTCACAGGGCAGCTTGGAGAAGGTGCAATACTTTCCAGCTCCACCATTACTGTTAATCTAAGCAATGTTTGTAAACTTTATAACCTAACAAACAATTTAGGGTTGTCATGTTGTTAAATAGTCTGCAGATTTCACGAATGATTTGTCAAATTATGTAAGCGAAAGTGTAATAAAGTTTGAAGATCACTTTAGTAACTAGGCATTTAGTAACTAGTGCACTTTAGTAACTAGGCATTTGTGGCCAGCAGTGCACATGAATCCTGTATACAACAAGATCTTGCTTGGCCTTGTATCTGTGCACTTTATCTGGCCAGGTGGGGTGGGGAGAGCACAGAGCTGATGGTACTGCCAGCAGCGGACCTCAGCAGAAAGTGTATCACATCCGATTGCTTCCTCCACACCTCCTGGATGTACTTAACATGCACCCATCGTAGCTTGCTTGACAGCTGCCACCAAGCAGAAAAGATCAAAAATTGATTCTTAAGCAAATGAAATAGAAAAAAGTCAAGAAACCCAAAACGTAAAAACTAAAATGGAAAGTAACCATGCAGAAGATGTTAGCTGTCAAGGTCGACTTTGCTCAACTCCATGCAAATAACTTTGGAAACCTACCTTAGATGAAATCTAAAATACTGTTTAAAATCTACAGTACTGTTTTAGTGAAACATAAATGGTGAGAACTAACCCCAGAAAAGAGCAAAACTAGCTGGTACAACCACTGGAAATCAGTTTGAAGATTCCCAAAAAAACTAGGACTAGCCGGGGATGGTGGTGCACACCTATAATCCCAGAACTCAGGAGGCTGAGGCAGGCGGATCATTGCAAGTTGGAGACCAGACTGGGCTACAAAGTGAGCCCACTGCCAAGCCTGAATTGCATAGCAAGACCCTGTCTCAAAAACACAAAAATAAAAAATAAAAAAAATACACCTCGGACTAGAGGTCCCATTTGACACGGATACACCCCTTTTGGGTACCTTTCCAAAAGAACTAGAAGTATGTAACAAGGATATAAGCACACCTGTGTTTATACTGGCACAGTTTGTAATCGCCAAATCTTGGCAACAGCCCAAAGACCCATGAACTGGTGAATAGATAAAGAAGATGGGGGTTTTTTAATACAGTAGAGTACTACTCTGTCATGAAGAATAGACTTGAGACGTTTCTAGGTAAATGGATGCACCTTGAGACCATACCCTTAAGTGAAATAAATCAAACACATATCTAAATACCACATTGTTTCTCTTGTGTGAGAAACTGAAAGTGTGAATAAGAACCAAAATGTGTATTATGTATTGTGAAATAGGAAGAAATGTGAGAAAAGGAAAAATAGGGAACAAAGCTTTTGTAAATGGGGAGGGGAGGAGGAATTGGGAGGGGAGGAGAATGAGAAAAAAAGAAACTAGTTTTGTACAGGTACAAATTCTCTAGGATGCATATGATCGTTATGTAGATATAAAATGTACCAATAAAATCTGATAGAAGAAAAAAAAAAGCTAAACCAGATGCCAAGGAAAAAATACTGTCAAAAGTTATCCCCAAACAATTCCCAGGTGAGTTTCCTGGGTCAATTCTGCCCCCCAAAAAAGAACAGGTAAGTCCAATGCTATCTGCACTGTTCTAAAGTGGGGGGAAAAATAAATAAATAAAGTGGGGGAAATTGAGAAAAGTTTTTGCCACCATCCCCCCACAGTAGACAAATGCCTTTCCACTGAACTATATCCCCAGCCCTTTCTGTTTTTATTTTGAGGCAGGGTCTCACCAAGTTGCCCCAGCTGGCCTGGAACTTGGGACCCTCCTGTCTCAAGCTCTCAAGGAACTGGGGTTACAGGCATGTGCTACCACATTCAGTTTTTCAAATACAGCATAAAATTAGTATCAAACTTCAATAAGGTAATACAAAAAAATGGATATTAATGCACAAATCTTTAACTGCAAGCAAACAAACAAAGCCAACAGAACATTTAAAGGATAGCAGTAGCAAGAGTAGAGATTACCTGCAGATAGGCATGAGAGAATCTAGGGTTGATGAAAATGTTAAATCTGTTTTTAAAAAATAATCCATAATGACCAGCTGGAGTTTATATCAAAAAATTGAGGATGGCTCACCTTTAGAAAATATTAATTCACCTTATCAACAGCTCACAAGGCACAAGTAATTTCCTAGGATTCTAAAAAGACACTTTATAAAGTCATAATGTATGCATTTATGAGCATATATATACACACGCAATGGGCATAGGTATCTCCAGATGTCATCATGTACATTAAATCAACTTCTCATGTAATCCAAAAGCCAATCTCATGCTTAATGAAGGGGTACTAGAGATATTTCTTGAGTCAAGAACCATATCCCTATTTAACATAGTTCTGTAAATACTAGCTGTTGTTATTAGGGGAAAACATCAAAAATTTTAAAAGAGAAAGTAAAGTTACTTTTAATTTCAACTGATTTTAAAACTAAGAATAAAACAAAAACATTGAAATGAAATTCAGTAAGTTAACAGGTATAAATTAATAAAAAATAATACTCATACATAAAATGGAATTTTAAGATACAATCATAGAAAATTTTGTTTTTTCCTTTGATATGAGGGATTGAGCCTAGGTCCTTCACACTGAGCCCCAATTTTTATTTCTTTATTTTTGTTTTTATTTTTGTCTTTTGAGACAGCATCTCACTGAGTCACTAAGTTGTGCAAGCTGGACTCAAAACTGCAGTCCTCCTGCCTGTGCCTTCCATGGTCCTGGGAGAAAAGACCCCATTTATAATAATATATTTAATATGGAAGAATAAATTTAACAGTAAAATTTAATATTACCCAGAGACAAAATAAAACTGGTACAAGTAGAATACCTATGCTATTCTTGAACATAAAGGTTCAGCTTTATGGCAGTTATATTTCTTTCTAAATATATAAATTTACAATAGCCTAATGACTTACTAACCCATTAGAGGAAAGAGGTAGGAAAGTACAAAAACTGTACTGTTACGATGAAAAAACTAAACATACAAGGCCAGCCATGGTGGCACATACCTGTATTCCCATATTCTCAGAGGCTGGGGCAGAAGGATTCTGAAAAAGTTCGACCTAGGTAACTTGATAACTTAGTGAGAACCCATCTCAAAATAAAAAATGGAACTGGGGATATAACTCAGTGGCACAGCACTGGCCTGGCAAGCACAAGGTCGTGAGTTTGAGCTCTGGTACCAAAAAATAAATATAAAAATAAAAAATAAAAAATGGGCTGGAGATGCAACTCAGTGTGAAACTCCTGGATTGAAGCCCCAGTACTGAAAAAACAAACAAAACCTGATTGAATAAAATGAGCATAAAAGGATTTTCATGAAAACTATCTGAAAAAGCACTTCCTGAAGGGATGCCAGCCATATTGCATATTAAAATATTTTAAGGTTACTGTTAATAAACAGAATACCGCCGGGTGTGGTGGCACACGCCTTTAATCCCAGCACTTGGGAGGCTGAGGTAGGAGGAGCATTGTGAGTTCGAGGCCGGCTTGGGCTACAACGCGAGCGCAAGGCCAGCCTGAGCTACATAGTGCGACCCTGCCTCAAAAAACCAGGGCCGGGAGTTTGGCTCAGTGGCTTAAGTACCTGCCCTGGCAGGCGCGAGGTTGTGAGTTCAATCTCTGATGCTGCAAAAAAATAAAAATAAACAGTAATACCTGCAAATGGATTAATCAACAGAATGAAAGAAATGGTCTCAGATTCTTGAATTGACTGATACAGGTGGCCGCTATGAACAGAATTATTTTCTCTTAAAATTCCTGTGATGAATTGGATGCAGTGTGCATTCCTAGCATCTGAGGAGGCTGAAGTGGGAAGACCATAACATGATGAGATCCTGTCTCAAAAGCAAAATTGACATGAAGCCATAGCCCCCAGTGTGATGGCATCCAGAGATGCAGCCTCTGGGGGGTAATTAGGGCTAGGTTAGGTCACAAGGGTGAGATTAGTGAAAAGAGTGAACCTTTCCTGGGTGCCTGCCATGTGAGAACGCATTGAGAAAGCAGCCACGTGCAAGCCAGGAAGAGCGCCCTCACCAGAACCCTGCTGTGCTGGCACCCCAGTCTCAGACTTGCAGCTCCTTGAACAGTGAGAAAATAGTCACCCTGTCTAGTGTTTTCTTATGGCAGCCTAACCTGACTAAGGCAGTAATATATTAACGTAATTGTGGAAAAGATGACTGTTGCAACAATGGGGACCTCTCTGGGAAAAAAAAATACTGAACCCATCTCTGGCCACATCAACGTCAATGCACCTGGTCTTATCTGATCTTGGAAGCCAGGCAGGACCAGGCCTGGTTAGTACTTGGATGGAGGATCCTCTGGGAATGCCACATACTGTGAGCTTAAAAATAGTAATAGTAAAGTACTGGGCCAAAATCTTATTCCTTTTTCTTTCTAAATCTGTAAAAAGATGTATTTAGTTATGTGTATCTTTTTTTATTTTTAGAAAATATAAACTTCATGAAAATTTAAAGTATCTGTGTAAGTGCCAAACTGTGACAAATATTTGCAGTAGATAAGAAATTCATTATCTAGCATATAAAAGCCTCTTCAAAAGCAAGACACAAAACATAACCTAATAGAAAATTAACAGAAAAAAATAAAAATGGCATTAGGCTGAGGCATTTGGATAGCATCCACAAAGTCCTAGAGTCAATCTCCAACAGCTGCCCTAAAAAAGGAAAGAAAGAAAAAAAAAGGTACTTATAGAAAATTGCAAATTTACAGTTATGTAATTTTTTCATCTCATATTAGTAAAAATGAAGAAATGACATGCACAATATTTAACACCCAGGTGTGACTCATCAGAACAGACACTGCTCCCTCTTCTGCTTGACGTTAACCCTAGCTAGATCCTGGGGGAATTAGAGCTTTTAAGACATTAGACAAGGGGGAAGCATCTAGTTATAAGTGTTTACAGAAATATGCTAATATTGTAACAACCAATATAGCCACCTATCAGCACCATGAGGAAATACTTCGCATAACATTTGGGGGGGAAAAGTCTCTACAGGAAAAATGAACAATACCTTTCTGAATGTTAAAGATGGTTCCAAGTGAAAGGACCCATGATCAGGAAATATATCACAGTATTATTTAAAAATATACAGATAAGGGCTGGGAGTTTGGCTTAGCAGCTTAAGCGCTTGTCTGGCAGGCGCAAGGCTGTGAGTTCGATCCCCGGTGCCGCAAAAATAATAATAATAATAATAAAAATATATAGATAGTACAACTCCCTATCAATATAGGACTGATTAAATATAGTGCATTCATACACCAGAAAGTTGAAATCATGAATAAGACAATTCTATGAGTATTGATCAAGATAGATTTTTTTTTTTTTTTTTTTTTTTTTTTTTGCGGCACCAGGGATTGAACTCACAACTTTGCACCTGCCAGACAGGCGCTTAAGCCACTGAGCCAAACTCCCGGCCCTAGTTTTTTGAGGCAGGGTCACATTACATAGCTCAGGCCAGCCTTCCGCTTGCGTTGTAGCCCAAACCGGTCTTGAACTCACAACTCTCCTCCTACCTCAGCCTCCCGAGTGCTGGGATTAAAGGTGTGTGCCACACCCGGCTAAAATAGATTATTGAGTTGGGGGCAGGGGGACAAGATTCAAAAGAGTGTGTAGAGTGTGTTACCAATGTGAAAAATTAATATAGAAATATTAATATATAGGCTTGTTTGTACATAGATAATTTTGGAAGAATGCCAATAAGTGGTACTAATCTGAGCATGAGATCAAAGGGCCAAAAATAAAGGGATAGGCCAAGAGCTAACTTTCTACTTTCTACATTCATTGAACTTACAATTTGTACTATGTGCATCCACCTAAAAATAAAATTTCTTTAAGGACAAGACTTGAGTAATATTTAAGGGTTCTAGATTTTAAGCTGTAAGTCTGCAAAAATGTGGCCAAAACCAAACCAATCTTCTCTGCCAAACTTGCTCTTCCCTTCCTATTTAATGACTGTCCAATCTCCCATTGGTCAAGAGAAAAACCTTGGGTTGTTACTCTCTTTCTCTAACATCCCACACTCAATACACTAGTATCTCTTTTTCACCACCCACATCTCCCAGCTCCCATAATCTGTTTTCAGCTAAGGGTCCAGAATGATCTTGCTGAATGAAGTTTAAATCAAATCACATTACTCCATTTGCTCAAAACCCTGCATTTGGCTCTCCATTTTGCTTAGAGTAAAAAGCGAAAGTCCTTAAATTTCCTAGCTTGATCCTGTGTGGCCTGTTTCTGCATTCCTGTGACACCATTTCCCACTCTAACCTTGCTAACTCTGTTCTGGCCACCAGTCTTCAGCACACACAGACATGCTTCCCGAGAGCCTTTGTAGTTGGTGTTTCTGTGCCTAGAATGCTCTTCCCCCAAGAATTCCCCTGCCTGCTGTCCCGCTGCCTTCACAGTTGTTTCAATGTCACCTTCACGGACTTTCAGAACCACCTTATTTTAAATTCTAGTGTATCATTTCCCTTAGGTCACTCACAGTCCTTACCCTGCTTTATTTTCCCTATAGACTCACTAATCACATTCTAATTCAATGGTAGAGTGTCTGTCTAGCATGTATGTGCATGGCTCTGGGGTCAGTCCTAAGCAATGAAAAAAACTATATGATTTACTTACTTATTATATGTGTTGCAGTCTCTCACATACACACTAAGGAGAACTTCACAAAGATGGATTCCACTAATGTACCCCTTGTGCCTAGAATAATGTCTGGCATACAGATGGTACTCAATAAACATTTGCTAAGTGAGTGAATGGGTTTACATGAATGATCACTCAGTTCATTTAAAAAGTCTGCTCACCACTGTATAGAAAGATCAATAGCTAATAGTGGTACCACAGTAATAATAACATAAGTATCAAATCCACTACCAGCAATAAAATCAATAATCAAAGTTATCATTTTTAAAATCCACCACTAATAATAACATTAATATTAATAATCACAGTTATTTCTCTAATCCACTATTGCTTAAATTTATAAGCACAATTAACATTAATGAAATCACTTCCAGTTGAGGGCATTAGGACTCAACAGTTAAAGAAATTCAAGGTCCAAGTCTGATGAGTAGAGTTTTTTCTGATTCCTTTTCTGCTGTGTTCACGAACTCTTTATCCTAAAGGTGTTGTGCTCCTGTCACTCAGGAATCTTTGGAATGTCATTGGTTGCCTATACCCCTACAGGAGTGCAGGAGGAATACGTATCTCCAGTGTTTCCGGTATTTGCAATCTCAGATCATGAGCAGTAACTGCTGTTCCTCTTTGGGAGCCACTACCACAACCAGACACTCCAAAGGATGTTTTTATTCAGAATCCCTAATCAGCAGTATTTTAAACCGATTTGAGGAACCGATTGATTCTGGATGAAGCTGTAATCCAGAGGTTGAAATCTATTTCTGTTGACAGTTTCAACTCCACATACTTATCAACAGTGAAAACTCGTCTTGTGGGATGTTCTGTTTCAGAAAAAGGAAAATATTTCTTTTCTGACCACTGAATAAAAGGAGAAAGTATATAGGAAGAAATGACCCAATTGACGTTCAATAGATTTTAATATAAGAAGATTTAGCAGATTCCAATGGAAGTGAATATAGTCTGTTTGTATTTATAGACAGGGATTAAACAAGCTAATCCAACAAGAGTCTGTGCAGGCAATTGTTTGGGAGCAAGATAGATCCATCTGCGTGCAAAGAATTGTGAATGAATGAGGATCCATGGTTCAGTGGGCAGGAGGGGAATCGGGAAGACCACCAGTCTGAATAATCAGACATTCAGATTTCCCACTGTTTTGTTCTATTGTATCCAAAAGTAAGAAGCTGCTTTCCACTCCTCCACATACAAAGCTCTTTATTGGACTTTATTGAGGCATGATCTCCAGCTGCTTTACTTAAACTGCCAGCATCTGAAGGAGTTTGGCTTCATATTGTCTGGCAGCTTGGCTTTGCCCCCAAGTAGATTTATGAGCTGTGAAAGATAGTCAAATTAACACCCTAAGCATTCCTGATAGGATTAGGGGCCTGTATTTGCATACCACCCTGACATCCACACCATCTTTGTGTCTTCCCAGCCCTCCTGGGTGGGGTTTAGAGAGGGCAAGTAGAAGGTGAGGCCACACACCCCTCTCCCAGCTGGCAACACAAAGAGTCACCAAGAGATTTCAGATGATGCTATTTGGCACTTAACATCTTCTAATGGAGCATCTCCCAATCAAAAGGACTGAACTGACATGGTAAATGCATCAGCTGCCAAGGCTGCTTGCCCATTCATGACTCCCATGGAGAGAGAGAGTCAGTCCCTTCTCTGGGGTAGGATGAACTCCTCTAATTGCCCTAAAAAGCATTGGGGATGAGCCATAAAACAACCATTTAACTCGTACTAATTACTGATTGTTCTGATAGTAATAGGCATATTCATTATAGAACATTTGGAAAATGCTGAAAAATACATCAAAGTTAAAATGACCCATTACTTAGAATAATTATAGCCAGTACATATTTTCAGGCTGTTCAGTGCATTTGGACAGGTAATTTGGGTTTTTGTTCTCTACTGGTTTTAGGTGTTGGAGTTTGAACCGAGGTCCTTACACATGTACACTGCCATTGAACTATACCCCAACCCTGTTGTTTTTATTTCAACAGATCCATAATATTGTTTATCCTGAATCTTTTTTTTTTTTTTTAAGACAGGGCATCATTAGTTTGCCCAGGCTGGGTTGAAAACAAAGGACTGACATAGGTATGGCTCAGTGGTAGAGCATCTGCCTAGCTCAATCCCTAGTACAGCAAAAACAACAACAACAACAACTACAACCTTCAGAATTCCATGCACAGTGGCACTGTGAAATTCCTGTAATCCTAGAATTCCAGCTACTTGACTGGCTGAGGCAGGAAGACTACAAATCCAAGGCTTGCCTAGGTAATTTACGGAGACCATGTCTCAAAAATAAATATTTCAGTGGTAGAGCACCCCGAGTTCATACTCCCCTACGAAACTGGCACAGGGCCAGGGGAATATCTCAGAAATTCTAATGAGCACTCAGAGTCAAGATCTTCCCTGTCTAATCCCTTGTAAAATTGCCTTTCCAACAAGGCAGAGGGAGGTCATGTCGATTTTGTCTGTGACTAGTCCCAGCATCCATCCCCAGTGACTGGGATATTTGTATTAAATGAATGCAATAATGCCCTTGACACTCACTAATGAAAGACTTGAATGGCAGCTTTTTTAAACTCATCACTGGATTTTTGGAGACCTGAAGGCTCTGAGAACTGGTTTGAGCCAAGTTAGAAAGTAATTGCAAGAAGCGGGCAAAGGTAAATAAATGATGGGCAATGAGGGTACAAAGAGGATTCTAGCAAGGGCTGGGAGCAGACTGAGTTGGCCTTCATTGTGAGAAGACATGTTTATTGCGAAGGCAATTATTTCTTCCCTGGAGGTCCCCAGGATAGCAATTGTATGGGGTAAAATGAGAAGTGAGTGCTCTAAGAGTTTGCAATAGAAATTGAGTTGGAGGAACCTAAGGAGCTATCAAGACACCCATATTCACAGTGTCTGCCTTCCTATAATTCCAAGCATGAAGTGATGCTATAAATCAGAGCTGTGTTGGTTCAGAGGGGTGTCCTAGGAAGATTAATGAGAATTGGTTGGGGGGGTAGGTAGAAGAGGGGTGGATAAAAAGCTGACATGGAACAGTTCCCAAGGATAGAAAGACAGAAGAAATGGTGCTAAATGGAATTTCTTGCAAGTTCCTGTGTGAAAGAATAAAGCTCTGGAGGCCACTCTTCAGGCTAGTGTTTTGATTTTGGGTTTTTTAGTTTCGTTTTGTTGGCTCTGAAGCAAAATTATAATAGCATTGTTGGCCTAAAGCAGGTTGAAATCCAAAGTAACTTTTATATATTTACTTGTTTTTAAACATTAAGTTCTGAATAGCTCTTACATTTACAAAGCTCAAGAACAGTATAAGTGTTGTATACTTATAATTCTAGCTACTCAGAAGACTGAGACAGGAAGATTGCAAGTGTAAGACCAGCCTGGGCAATGTGGGAAGATCTAGTCTCAAAATAAAAATAAATAAATAAATAAGATTAGAGATGTAGCTCAGTGCTTCTTAGGTTCATTCAACATTTAATACCATAACAAAATTTTTTTAATTTTAAGGAGAATAAAACTAAGCAAAACAAAATGGCAGAAAGCCAATCAAAACCAGTATAAGTGACACAAGACTTCAAAACAATACAAAATCAACAATGGTTACCATGTCTCTTGTTGTCTTCAAAATAGCTGCAGATGCCTTCAGACATAGTAAAAATCCAACAAAACAGAACAGAATAGAACTAATAAAAACAAAACAACGAATGCAATAAAGGACTTCAAAACAAGACAATAGTAAATCCAAAATGGCTGCCGTAATATATCCCATTATCTTTGAAATAGCTGCCCATGCCATTGTATACAACAAAATCAAACAAAACAAAACAGGATAAAACCCAACCGGAATGAAACAGTGAAAATGATACAGGGCTACAAAACAAGATAATGGGGAATTAACAATGGCCACCACCTTCAGAAGGAGATCTCCTATAGATGCTACATTGTATATTGTTATCCTCTGAATAGATGATCAGACTACTACAGCTTTAGACCTACAAAGTCAGTGAAACACTAAACACTACAGGCATTAAATTGTGTCTTACCTCAATAGCTATCATCAGCCAGGCGTGGTGGCGCATGCCTTTAATCCCAGCACTCGGGAGGCTAAGGTAGGAGGAGTGTTGTGAGTTCGAGGCCAGCTTGGGCTACAACGCAAGCACAAGGCCGACCTGAGCTACATAGTGCAACCCTGCCTCAAAAAGCTAGGGCCGGGAGTTTGGTTCAGTGGTTTAAGTGCCTGTCTGGCAGGCACGACGTTGTGAGTTCGATCCCCGGTGCCGAAAGAAAAAAAAAATAGCTATCATCGCAGCCTATGTTTCTCCGAATCAGCTGGTCACTTACAGCAGGGAGGGGAGATTGGTTTTTCTTGTTTCCCTGCCCACATGCCAGAAGGGGCTGGCATCTGGCTCTCCCCTCAGCAGCCCACATATGGCGCTGGTTTGCAGGGAGGGCTTGCTTCTTGGTGATTTCTTGTTCTCTTCCCCTGCAGTCTCAAGTGGCCAACAAATAAAATTTTTTAAAACATTAAAGCATAAGCCAGGCATGGTGGCACAGGCCTATAATCTCAGTACTTGGGAGGATCATTGCAAATTCGAGACCAGCCTGGGCTACAAAGTGAGTTCAAGGTCAGTTTGAACTGCATAGTAAGACCCCCATCTCAAAAAAAAAAAAAAAATAGAGTACAAAAGATGTAAGTAAAGATTCTTTCCTGTTCTTATTCTCTAGTCTTTCATGTTAAATACTATTATATTTGGAGTTCTTTTGGAAGGGGGAGGCAGTGCTGGAGATGGAACCCAGGACCTGGTACATGCTTGGCAAGTGCTTTACCACTGAGCTATACCACCAGCCATCTATCAAATTTGGATGTATATGTAAGCTAATATGTGTTTATTTTATTTTTTATTTTATTTTTATGTATTTATCTGTTTATTTTTAGTGCCAGGGATCAAACTCATGAGCTTGTGCTTGCCAGGCAGGCACTGTGCTGCTGAGCTATATCCCCAGCCCTATGCAAGCTAATATTAATGTATGTATTTAACTCATTTTTAAAAATCCACATTATAGCCAGGCTTGGTGACACATACTTATAATCCCAGCACTTGAGAGGCTGAAGCAGGAGGATCACTGTGAGTTCAAGGCCAGCCTGGGCTACATAGTGAGACCCTGTCTCAAAAAAAAAAAAATCCACATTAAATATACTGTTCTGTATCTTCCTATTTTCACTGATCTTGTGGATCTTTCCATACAAGTACATAGAAAGCAGCTGCAGCCATCAATTTATTTTATTTTTTTCAGATTTCATTTATTTTATTTTCCTTGTGTAAAAACCCTTTTGTTGTAGCTACCGCTGGAGTTTGAATCCTCTGGACAGACTCTGGTGGGATTTCACAAGATAATCAGTGAACTCCCAATAGGAGGACTTGGTGAACTCAGTCTCTTTCCAGAGGTCAGAGATGGCATCAAATGTGGCCTAAACAAAGTTGTCCAAAGTCACAGTGCAGCCCCTTCATCAATACTAGCCATCTTCAGCAACACCTTGAGCACAGGGGCTGAGATGATACCAGTGCCTCTGGGGGCTGGGGGCGGTGGCAGGCACCATGTTTTTAAAAGTGCACGCATATGGCATTAAGCATTTTGCCGATTTACCACAATCTATTTTTACCACTATCCTATTGATAGACAATGTTTCAAGTGTTTGTCATTGAAAAAAAAAAGCCTCAGGAAAAGATTAGTCAGGTTGTGTTGTGACTATTATACAGTCATGATGTGTCACAACCCATCCCCTACCACTCAGTTCCCTTCATAAAACCAGCAGTCATCAGTTTCCTGTGTATTTTCCCAGAAATGCTATGTGTAATCAAACACCCATGGGTTTCTTCTTTCTCTCCTTTTAAAACACGAATAGTAGTATAGTATATGAGACATCTTGGTTTTTTTCTTACCAACAGCAGAGCTCCAAGATATACACTTCCATGTCAGTATAATGCTATCTCATTTTAAGTCTAAAGGGAATGGGGAAAGGGGGAACAGTGTCAGGATTCAAACCTAGGGCCTTTTACATGCTATGCAATATCTCTACCACTGTATTACAGCCCAAGCCCTAAAGGGAAGTGTGTGTATGTGTGCATGCACGCATCATGTGAATTGAACCCAAGACCTTCACACATTTCCAGACTATATTTATTTAGAGACAGGATCTTCCTAAGTGGTTAAATTGCCCAGGTTTGCCTAGAACTTATGATCCTCCTGCCTCAGCCTCCAAGAGTGCTGTGATTACATGTATGCACCACCATGCTCAGCTTTGTAATAATTTAAAATTTTTTTTCTATCATCCAGTAGGAAACCAGCTTTACTTAAGACTGAGATCCTCGTAGACTCACAGATTGAAAGTTGGAAAAAATTATAAAGGTCACATCTGTTTCTAAGATGCATGTGATTTGGGGGTTTGTTTTTATATGCATTGCCATCTCTGAACCACGACATGGGAGGGAGAAATATGATTCAAGGAGGTAAAAATTGAAATGAAGCCTCACATGTATTGTACAGTGTCTAACTTTCTAAGTCCTCATCGACTCTTAGAATGTCGTATTAGGTACCTACAGTTCACCTACACTATTCAGCCTTTGTTTTACACAGATAATGGTGTTCAGCTGAAGATTTTATTAGAAACAGGATTTGGGTTTGCTATACCCCCTTGGATTTCAGAAGTCAGAGAGGTGAAGCAACTTGTAAATTCACTCGAATTATAGAAGCAGGATCATGGGTCTTGCAAACAATGCTCACATTCCCCTTTCCTTCCAAGCATTTTACTCCATTTGGTTGGCCCTTCCAGAGCTCCACCTTCTTAGGACAGCTTACATCCTTATTATTATCAGAAGGTCTTGTTTCTCTTGGGGTGGAAAGGATAGAATCCAGGGCCACATCCACGCCAGGCAAACACTTTACCACTAAGCTGTGTCTCCAGCCTCCTTTCAGAGTTTTAGCCAGCCTCTCCAGATGATGTTTGTGCATATTATCACCATTGGAAGCCAGAGATGCTTAAAAAGTGGATATCCAGCCACTGCAGAACCACCGAGAAGTTAGGTGAAGGAGACAACAGGTAGGCATTTGTCCTCTCCAGTAGCACGCAAACCTAATGGGTACAAAGCCAAAGAAGTGGCAGATCTAAAAGCTCACATAGAAGGGTGAATTAACATAAAACACTCCTTGGTCAAAGTTATAAAAACCACAAAATACTCATGAGTGTTTTCTATAAATGTGTTTCTTCTTTAGTTACCAAAAGTGAGTCTTAATAAGAATGACCTGAGGAAATCTGCAGGCTAAAAGTAGCTTGCTGCTCCCAGCCCCAGAAAGCTAGTTTCGGAAGGTCAGAGTGGGGCCTAGAAATCTGTATTTTTCAGGAGCTCTCTGATTAGTTCAGATATGACTGGTGTAATTCTTAATTACAGTGAATGAAAAGAGCTCTTTCAAGTTGGATCCGGGCTCAAGGGGCTACTTGTTCTCTCAAGTCACTTACTCTGAGCCTCAGTTTCCCACACTGGTAAAAGAGGGAAAACATCATGCATGCCCTGTCAACCTCTCAGGTTGTACATGGGCCTCAGATGAGATCATATCTGTGAAAACACTTGGCAAATTACAAATGCATATAAATGTGGAGAAGTATTACTTTATGTTACCCCAGAGGAAAGGTATTTGATTTTCAGGCTCAGCAACAGCTTCCAGCCACTCTTAGCTGGCTTCAAAATCTACACTTGCATTCTTAACACTCTTTCTCCAGGTAAACCAGTTTTGCTTATGATTGCCTCATTTTAGATCAGTTTCCACTTTGCAGGGCTTTGAGCTGATCTCAGTTGATTGGTTTCAGAGTCATAGTTATTGCCTCTGATATGGGACTAATGAAAAAAAGACCTCTCCCTCTAGATCCACTCCTGGCCTGTCCCCTCCTAGAGTCCTCTATTTGAGATTGTCTTTGTAACATGAATCTAAATCACAAAACTGCTTATGTAGCCAGGCACATCCTTGTAATCCCAGCATTCTGAGAGGCTAGAGAGATGATAAATTCAAACCCAGCCTGGACAATTTAGCAAATTAGCAAGACCCTATCTTCAAATTTATAAAGGCCTGGAAATGTAGCTCAGTGACAGAGCACTTGCATAAGCATTTGTGAAGCCCAGTTCAGTTCTCAGCACTACAATGCTGAATGGATGCTGAACACTCCCCACAAGACCCACGTGTCAAAGGCTTGGTCTCCAGCTGGCACTATTGGGTGGGAAGTGGTGGAAACTTTAAAAGGTGGGGCCTAGGATGAGGCCTTCAGGTCATCGAGGGTGTGCCTCAAAGAGGTTTGTGGGATGCCAGTCTGTCTCTCTGTTTCTCCCAGGCATGACATGAATGGTTTCAATTTGCCACACACTCCTGTCATAATGTGCCCACAACAGGATCAACTCACCATGGACTGAGTTCTAAAACTGTAAGCCAGAAATGAACTTCTAAGTTGATTATCTCAGGTTTTTGTTGCAGTCACAGACAGCTGACTAGCACAGTAGGTCCTCCTAAAGAATACCATTTAGCACTGTATGAGTAGTGTCTGAAATTTACCATTTACAATGGCAAGTGCGCACCTTCAAAAACTGGGAGGAAAAATTATTCCTCTCAATTCATCTGCACCATCTTCAGTTATGTGCTACAATCATAACTACACAGGCAACAGCCAAAGGAATTTCGTTTCTATTTTGTTTCTCGCTGTTTATTAAAAGCACACAAAGTTTGACAAATTTTGGGGTATGGTAATCATGAAAGGTCAAGAACAGCCTAAAGAAGAGACCACAGGAGAAAGAACATTTCTTCCACTAGACAAACTGCCCTGGCTGGAAGCTATGGCTCTCTCCACCCAGCAACTGTTTTCTGTGCCTGTTGTTCTCAACAGAATGCTTGACCCACTACTCTCTACTGGCTAAGCATTCTTCAAGATTCTGCTCTCTAAAGTACCTTGCCATAAAATGATTTTAGGCATTTTCAATGGTAGTTGCCATCAGTTAAAAGTACAGGAAAGAAAACCTTTTAATTCAGGCCAAGGCAGACTATATTTTCACTAGATCACAGCCTGCAGGGAATGAACTCTTTTTTTAGGGTAAGGGAGGGAGCTATTCTCTAATAGTCTAAGAAAGTCTAAAGAACAGGGTATCATATCACTCCAGGGGAGCCCCAGGGAGTGAAATTCCAGTACTGTCTCTATTTTGTGTGTGTGTGTGTGTGTGTGTGTGTGTGTGTCACCGGGGATCAAACTCACAACCTTATGCCTGCCAGACAGGCATTTAAGCCACTGAGCCAAACTCCCAACCCTAGTTTTTTGAGGCAGGGTCGCACTATGTAGCCCAAGCCGGCCTCAAACTCACAACGCTCCGCCTACCTCAGCCTCCTGCGTGCTGGGATTAAAGGCGTGCTCCACCATGCCCAGCTTGTCTCTGTACTTTTTGTGTAGCTAGGATCAAACTCAGGGCTCATGCATGCTAAGCAAGCACTCTACCAGTGTGGCTCTGTACTACTAACCTCTAAGAATTTCATCTCTCTGTAGAAAGCAGGTAGGAAAACACAAGTGTGCTAATACATCTAAATTTTAATTACCTTTTGCCCAGACTCCAATAGCCACATGCCTAGTGTTTAAAGGAGAAAGAAAACAGCAATTACTAGTACCAACTGAGCAAATGTTTACCTTTGCAAAATTTTAAAACATCAGTCTCCCCTCCTTTGCCTTAATGATTTCCTAGACTAACATTTACTTTAATTGCAGTACAATGTGACCTGGATCGTGAGGAGTTTTAAGAGCTTCCCAACTGACTAATGTCCAGCACAGTTAGAGAACCTCTGGCCTAACTTCTTAAGGAAATCTGCCCAGATCAATTTCCCATTTTTCAGCCCCTCAGGCTCGGGACTTGACCCCGGGGGTGTCTCTCTCATCTTGGCTCCTGCAACACTTGGACAGCCTCTTTTTCCTAACACTCCTTCTCAGGAGTACTGGGACACTCCTGTGAGATCAAGTCCCCACTCACTCCAAGCCCCCTATTCATCCCTCCAACTTATCCGGTCAGGGACTGAGTACAAACTGAAGGGTGTGAATTAATTTTCTACTTGGACATTTCATTTTATTCATTCTGCGCATCCGTTTTCCTCTCTGATGAAAATGATTGCTTACTTACATTTTCTCCAATCGCCATGACCATTGGATCACATTTTAAAAGGAAGGATTTATGCTATTTTATGTTTTGAATTTTTGAAATATCTCAGTTGAAACTATCAATAGAAGAACCTGAAATAAGATTTGTCACAGAAAAAGTTAAATGATTACACTTGTTTCAGCACTGTTACTTGGTAAAACCATGTATTTTTTCATTTAGGTCTCCATAGACATAAAACCTGGTTTTTCCCTTATATATAAATAAGTTTATATTTTGTAAAATCTGCTTTATGAAGTCAAATGAAGGCAAAAAAAAAAAAAAAAAACAAGTGTCTCCTTTTTGGTTGGTGAATACAGATTTATTGAAGGGGCTCACACACATTTCTGGGGTTGTATCACACTTTATTTCTAAAATGCAGACCAAGACACAGATTCACAAACACCGGCCCTTTGTAACATCCCAAAAGAGGCCAAACTGTAAGACTGGGCGACCAAGACGTCAGAGCCACTGTAATTGTTCCCACTTTTCCAGCCCGGCACTTCTGGTTCCTGCGACGCCTACAGACTTCCTAATGCTGGGCTTTGTAATCCCCGGGGCCGCGTGAATAGCGGCGAAAGTAACGTGACTGCGGAGCCCGGGACGGCGCGGGCGGGGCGCCGGCCTGGCCAGTGGGGAGGTCGGACACGGAGAGCAGAAATCACCCCACCGGCATCAGACCACCGGCTCCATTCAGAGGTGGAATGTGGGCGGGCAGAGGACCCGCGGAGATCTAGCCGAGGTTAACCCCGTGCACCCCGCACGGTGGGGCTCCAGGAGCCTCTACCCTCCAGGCACAGGGTACTGAGAGTTATCACGTTCACATTGTTCTACGTGCACGCATGGTTGTTTTTGGAAACGTTATTTGTAAAAATCTGAACATTTAATCACCGTTTACATTCCCCAGAACTGCATATTCTCAGCCTCAATTCGGGTAATTTAGAAAACACGTTAGGTCCAGACTCAGTGGCACAAGTGCCTGTCTGGCAAGCAGAAAGTCATGAGTTTGATTACTGGAACCGAAAAGGAGAAAAAATAAAATAAAAATAAAAAGCCTCACTTTAAAGTGATGGTGTTGGAAGACACTGATGACCCTAAGAAAAGAAACTACAACCAGACGTGGTGGCACAAGCCTGTAATCCCAGCACTCTGGAAGGCTGAAGCAGAAGGATCCTACGAGTTCCAGGCCAGTTTGAGCTACATAGTGCATTCAAGGCCAGCCTGAACTACAAAGCAAAACTCTGTTGAAAACAAAGAAAAACTAGACAATAGGTGGGGAGATACCCATGGAGACAGTGCCTAGTTAGAGGCTTAGGCATGCAGAGAGCTGTAATGACTTGATCATCTGACCAGAGTCCATGTTCTCAACACCATGTGGACCTCTGAGACATTAGCATAGCTGGAGCTCTCCTTTGATTCAGTAGGTAAGAACTTATATTTTGGGGAGGTTTTCATCCATCAGTGTTACTTTTCAGTGTTACTGTTTTCTGAAGTTCACAAATCGTTTGGCAGAAATGGACTTGGTGCTGGAGTTGTATGGTTGGCACGAGGCTAACAGTTAACCTGATGACACGTGGAGAGCCTGTCTCGCCAGCTCTTCTGCTAAGGCTGCAGAGCACTGCTAATGATGCACCCAGGAGTCAGGATCAAGTCAACGCCAAACCACTGGTTTCCCAGTGTTCAGAATCCCTAAGTCAATAAATCTCCTAACACATTTTGGGGTAAGACAAAAGACTGCCACTGTTACTTTGCCAAGTGGGGACATTAAACTTTTAAATTATCTTCTATAATACTAACATCATCTCTTTTATATATATGTATAAAAAAGGATATTTTAAACCCAATTCCTTGTACCTCTACTAAAGATTCAGAAGGATGTAATCTAAGAATGGTCGTTATCTAGTCAATTTAGCACTATCACAATTCACTCTATTGACCTTATTTTTCTCATTTTAAGGTAGATTGATGTAAAGGTCATTATGAACTGACTTCAGGCTTGTCCATATAGGCCAGTACCATCATTTTGCCAGTAAGTTGGTGATTCATCAGACTCATCTTTATGATGAGTTATGATGATGGAGTCTGTAAGCCAAGGTAGAAGATATTATGCCCATCTCACAAAATCACACAGTGGTTTCCCCTAGATAAGGAAGAAGGCCCAATGCATCTAGAAGACTGTAGAAAGTCACTCTGAGCATAAAAAATGGATTCCTGAGGATGAAAGACTGAGGTATTACGAGAGAGTGGTGTTCAAGGTCTATGGCCTGATGATAAGACAGCTATACAGCATTGGAAAAACCTTGGTTCAAGTTCCAGCTCTACTCTGTGTCCTTGGAGAAGTCACTGAGTATCTCAGAACCTGATTCCTCAACCACGTAATGCTGCTTTACAATGTATACAACAGGATGTATAACAAAATGCTTTGTAGATTACTACCAAGAACATATGAAGAGCTAAAAAAAAAAAAAGATCAGATCCCCCCAAATTTAAAGACTCAATCCAAGAATGGGTGTCTGAGATGAATATACACTTCTCAGAGGAAGTGGTTCAAACAGCAAATAAATATATGAAAAAATGTTCAACATCACTGGTCATTCAAGAGATGCAAATTAAAACAACACTGAGATTCTATCTCACCCAGTAAGAATGGCTATCATCAAGAATCAACAAATAACATGCAGGGTTGTGGGGAAAAAGGAACCTTTCTCCACTGTGGGGAGTGTAGACTGGTGCAACCACTGTTGAAATCAGTGTGGAAATTCATTTTTTTCTTTTTTTTCCGGCACCGGGGATTGAACTCACAACCTCACGCCTGTCAGACAGGTGCTTAAGTCACTGAGCCAAACTCCCAGCCCTGGTTTTTTGAGTTAGGATTGCACTGTGTAGCTCAGGCTGGCCTTGCGCTCGCGTTGTAGCCCAAGCCGGCCTCAAACTCACAACGCTCCTCCTACCTCAGCCTCCCGAGTGCTGGGATTAAAGGCGTGTGCCACCACGCCCAGCTCAGTGTGGAAATTCTTAAAAAACCAGGACTAGAGGTCTCATTTGACCCAGTTAGTCACCTTCTGGGTATCTTCCCCAAAGAATTAAAAGCATCATTTCACAGTGATATAGGCACACCTTATAATGGCATAGTTCGTTATTGCCAAAATCTTGGAAACTGCCCAAAGACTCATGAACTGGTGAATAGATAAAGAAGATGTGGGTTTTTTTATACTCTGCCATAAAGAAGGATAAGCTTGAGACATTTCTAGGTAAGTGGATGCACCTTGAGACCATACTCTTAAGTGAAATAAATCATACACGTGTAAATACCACATTGTTTCTCTGGTGTGAGAAACTGAGAGTGTAAATAAGGACCAAAATGTATATTAGGTATTGTGAAATAGGAAGAAAATATTCAAGTGGGGAGGGGAACAAAGGAGGAGGGAGAGGAAAAGGAAAGAAGGGAAAAATTTAAAAAAGAAAGGGAATGGAAAAAATGGAAACAAACTTTTGTAAGTGGGGAGGGAAAGGGGTTGAAGGGAGGTTTGGGGAGTGGAAAACAAACAAGTTATATCATGTAAAGTTGCAAATTCTCTATGATGAGTGTGATCATTGTGTACATCTAAAATATACCAATAAAATCTGATTTTAAAAATGGTTTGTAAATTAAAAAGCAAATATGTATAGTAAGAATGATTATTAATGTTGAATTTCCTACTCATGAAAGATCTCTCTCATTTGAGAGGGCCCAGTTTAGTTTGTGTTGTGTCACAACACAAACTAAAACCTTAAATATCCACTTTAGTGACAGCACTATTTAGACCCAGGGAAATGTTTCTCCATATTTCTTGACCTGTGTCCTCAAAACGAGAAGGTACCAGTGGGAATGCGCCTGGTGTTGGCAGTTGATTTATTAGAGTATGAGGAAGAGTTTGTTAGTAGAAACCCTAAGGTTACAGAAGAGATAAATTAACTTGGCAAGTGTTTCCTCTCGGCAGAAATCAGCAGAAAAGTAGCCAATTTCTGTACTGTACTGTACTATTATATTTCCAAATAGTGCCAAGAGTCCATTTTCTTGCTTCTCTTCTTCATTCAAGTTTGTATTTCCAGACGCACTCATGAATAAAAGCAATGTTCACAATATATGTGCAACCTACATTTTTTAAATTAGGCAACAATTCATATAATCTTTTTTTAAGACAAGGTTTCACTATGTAGTCAGGCTGGCCTTGAGTTCACTTTGTAGCCCAGGCTGGCCTTGAACTCAAAGTGATCCTCCTACCTCAGCCTCCCAAGTGCTGGGAATTCAGGTATGTACCACCACAACCGGCTATATACAATTTTTTTGATGGTAGTGGTGGTGGTACTGGAAATTGAACCCAAAGACTCTGTATTGAACTATACTCCTAGTCCTTTTTAAATTTTTATTTTGAGTCTTACTAAGTTGCCTGGGCTGGGCTCAAATTCTCCTTCCTCAGCCTCTCAGTACAAAGATTATAGGCATATGCCACTGCACCCTGCTAAAAACTCATATGATCTTTTTAATAAAGATCATTAAATTTAGTTGGATATGGTGATACAACACATATAATCCAATTGGAGACTTGGTAGCAGGGACTGAAGTTCAAGATCAATCTGGAAAACTTAGCAAGATCCTGTCTTCAAATAAAAAGAGTTGGAGATGTAGCTCAGTGTTCTCTGGGTTCCATCTGAAGTACTGCCAAGAACAAACAAATCACCAAATTGTATACACACCAAATGTCATCACATCTATTTATTTGTTTATTTACCTTGTGGTGCTGGTAATCAAACAAGGTCTTGAGCATACCAGACAAGTATTCTTACCACTGAATACATTCTACCACTAAACAACATCTCCAAACTCATATTCCAGTTTTTAATCCCTCAGTTCTGGGTACTAATCAACAATATAATGGAATCCTTGCCTGTTGGCACACACCTGTAAATCCAGCACTCAGGAGCTCAGAAGGCTGAGACAGGAGGATCTTGAGTTTGAGACCAATTAGGGATACATAGTTCAAGGCCAGTCTGGAATACACAGAGAGATGATGTCTCAAAAAAAAAAAAAAAAAAAAAAAAAAAAAAAAAAAAAAAAAAAAAAAAAAAAAAAAAAAAAAAAAAAAAAAAAAAAAAAAAAAAAAAAAAAAAAAAAAAAAAAAAAAAAAAAAAAAAAAAAAAAGAAAAAGAAAAAGAAAAGGATTGTAATACCAAAATGGAACTCAGAATAGAAAAGCAACTGAATGGAAAAGAAGGGTGTAGAAAGTTTTCAAAGTGACCTGTTTAAATTTTTTTAAATTGTGGGAAATGATTATATTAAATATGCAAGACACTGGAAATTTCTCATTTAGTGAAGATTTTGTCACTTATCAAAACAAATTTGGATTAAAAATTAATTCCATCAATCTACAGCTTGAACAAGTAGATGAAAAAGTTCACACCTCCAAATCAGTGTTGTTATTGCTATTGTTAAACCCAAGGTCTCGGGTATGCTAAGCAAGTGCTCCACCACTGAGCTGCGTCCCCAGCACTGCAAATTCTATCTAAATGGGGATGGACTCACACAGCAAAGCAATAAGAATTATTCCTGTTAAATCACAACTCAACTCAAATACTACTTTGGACTATCAGAAGATGAAGAAAATTACAACCATGAAATTGGCAAGCTGGATAAAGACGGGAACTCTTAAACTTTACTGTGTGTATTAAATAAGCATCCTGGAAAATGGGCATCACATCGTTCTGGAAACCAGGGAATGTTTCAAGTGAAATACAATTTGAGTCAAAAGAATGACTGTCCAGTTTTCCACTGACTAAACATAGCAGAAAGTTTAGTATTTCATTTTACATCAAATCCCTGAAAAAGGAGAAACTAGAAATTAGTTTTTATATACTAAGTACAAAGACATAATATTCTGCAGCTACTCTCCTTAGGCTTCACAACCAAATTCATGGTTAACTTTGATCAGTGAAGAAACTTGTGAAAGAATACAAATTCCTCTTAAAAGAATATGACTGTTACTTGTTCCTTAAGAGAAGGAAGAAAGGAATGCAGGGGGTAGCAGGGAGAGGGGGAGAGAGAAGATAGAAAAGAAAAAGAAAAAAAGCCATAGGTGTGGGACTGGTAGTGAACACTCATAATTCCAGCACTCTGGAGGCTGAGGTAAGAGGATTTTGAGTTCAAGGCCAGCCTGAGCTACATATGGAGACCTTGTTTCAAAAACAAAACAAAACAAAAACTACAACAGTGCCTTAGCTACTTTTCTCATTGCTGTACAGAATACCCAAAACCCAAAGCTAAAGGAGGAAAGATTTATTTGGCTCACAGTTTGTAAAGGTTTCAGTCCACTGTTGACTGGCTCCAAGCCGGGGTGGCATGGCAGAGGAGCATTACAGAGGAGAAACAGTTCATGGTAGGCAGAAAACTGAGGCGGCTTGGGCCTCACAGCAGGTAGGACCAACACGTGGATGACGCAGAGACAAGGCTGATGGCACAGGTCTAATTTATTGAGGAAGTGGCAGAGCTATATATAAGGTCTGAGGGCCAATGAGGGCAGAGGTGGAACTGAAAGGGGCTATGAGCAGGGGCTGCGTGGCAGTTGTCAGGGAGAAGGAGTCAGCTCAGATTAGGATGAGGAAGTAAGTTGGTCATGTCAGCACAGGCAGCATGGTCACGTAAGCCCGTATGGGGCTACAGAAAACAGCAAAAAACATGGGATAAGCGACAATAGCAACTTCTTTTTGCCCCTTTTATATTCTACCTAAGCAACCTAGCTTAGGGTGGGTGCCAAACCAATCAGTGGACTAATCCCAGTACCCTTAATCCTAGCACCTTTAATCTTAGCATTGCACCATGAATCACACACTTTAGATCCGGTCACCTCTGAAAGAGCCCCATCTGTGACCTCATAAGGCTTTAAGGAGACAGCTAGACACAAGCCATAATAAACAGCAACATGCAATTACCAGAATTGAAAAAAAAGACTGAATAAACAGCAAGTGATAGATTCACAATGACAACTAAATGACAATATAAAACTTTGATGTGAAAGTCCTAGAATAATAATACATGCCCATACTTAGCCACAAATTTTGATAATTTTTATGGTATTATGACAATAATTTACAGAAAACAATGGTAAATTTCTAGATTTAGCAAGAATTATTTCAAAAGTTAAAACTGCAACAGTTGAACATGTAAGAAAAATAAACAATCCCAGCACTCTGGGAAGCTGAGGCAGAAGGATTGCAAGTTCAAACCCAGATTGGGCAATTGAACAATTCAGTGAGACTCTGTCTTGAAATCTGTAAAGGGCTGGGAATGTCACTCATTACAAAGCTCCTGGGTTCAATCCCCTGCAACACACACACACAAACACACATGCACAAACACAAAGTTTCAAAAAATTACAAGAGAGAGGCCAGAGATGTAGCTCAACACAGAGCACTTGACTAGCATTTGAGAGGCCCTAGTTTGATCCCCACCCCCATAAAAGAGTTTTGAAAAGGAATGACAAATGATGATTCATGGACTGTGGAGGGAGAGAACCAGGCCTCACCCTTACTGGGAATTGATCCTTGCCTGCAAACCAGCACCATGCATGGGTTGCTGCTGAAGTGGGGACAGCCACACACAAGTATCTCTCTGAGAGTCAGCACCATTTTGGGACTGTGGTTGAGAGAGAACCAGGCCTCACCAGGAAGTGATCCTGGCAGGGAAACCATAACATTTTCATTGTTTTGTTGGGTTGGGTTTTATTCTCTTTTGTTTTGTTTGATTATGTTAAATCTAGTGGCATGAGCAGCTATTTCAAAGATCGTAAGAGATATTATGATAGCCATTTTGGATTTGCTATTGGCTTGTTTTGAAGTCCTTTACCACATCCATTGTTTTGCTTTTATTGTTTCTATTCTATTCTGTTCTGTTCCATTTTTACTATGTCCGAAGGTATCTGCAGCTATTCTCAAGACAACAAAAGGCATTAAGCATTAGGGTAACTATTGTTGGTTTCATAAGGTCTTGAAGTTCTGTATCACTTATACTGATTTATTTTGATTGATTTTATTCTGTTTTATTTTCCTTGGTTTTATCCTCTTTAAAATAAAATTAATTAAAAATAATAATGACAAATGAATAAGGCTCTTATAGCCAAAGTAGATTGTATTTTATGCATTTTCCTATTAATAATGTTTATAGAAATTTATTTTTAAAATTGAAATACAAGCGAAAATAACATTGCAATACTATCTCATTCCAGTTGAAATGTCTATCATCAAGCATACTAAAAATAAAGCCAGGTGGCACAGACCTGTAGTTCCAGCACTCAGGAGGCTGAGGCAGGAGGATCATTACAAGTTTGAGGCCAGCCTGGGCTACATAGTGAGTTCAAAGCCAGCCTGAACTACAAAGCAAGACCATGTTTGAAAGAAGAAGAAGAAGTGTGGGGAGGGATGGAGAAGAAGAAGTGGAAGAGGAGGAGGAGGAGGAAGAAGACAAAAATTAATAAATGTCAGGGAGGCTTCAGCAAGGGAAGAGAATCCTTCTACATTGTTGGTTGGAATGTCAGTTAGTACAGTCACTGTGGAAATCATTATGGAGGTTTCTCAAAAAACAGAAAATACAATTTGATCCAGCTATGCCACCCAAGGCAATGAAAGTCAGCATCCTATGTAGACATCTGTGTATCCATGTTTATTGCAGCATAATTCATAATAACCAAGTTATAGAACCAGCCCAGATACCCATCAACAGATGAATGGACAAAGAAAATGTGGTATATGTACACAATGGAATATTATTCAGCCATGGGAAGACTAAAATTCTGTTAATTACAGGAAAAATAGATGGTTGCTGCATTCAGCGGTACACATCTGTATCCCAGAACTCAGGAAGCTAAGGCAAGAGGATCACTGCCAGTTTGAGGCCAGACTGGGCTACACAGTGAACTCAAATCCTCACTGCTTGAACTACATGAAGAGACCCTGGCTCGAGAAAGGAAAAGAAAAGAAAAGAGAAAAGAAAAATAAAAAAGAAGAAGAAAAAGAAAAGAAAAGAAAAAGAAAAAAGAAGAGAAAAGAAACCTGGAAAAATAGATGAATCTGGACACCATCTTGTTGAGCAAAATAAGCCAGATTCAAAAAGACAAATATGGCATGTTCTTCCTAATATGTGGAATTTAAAATAAGACAAGAAAGTAGAAGGGAAATTACCACTAGGTAAGAAGAGAATAGAGGGTGGGGGAAGAGATGTAAGACCAGGCAATGTGGGTTTGCATATGAGTAAAATGTATTATATACATTGAAAGTCCCTACCCCAAAATGTGAAGGCAGGTGATAGGCAGGAGTGAAATTATTAAAGTGTGTTATGCACCTGTACAAATTCAACAAATGGAACCAATAAAATAAGTGAAAAAAATGATTCTTCCTTTTAAAATGTTGAACAGTATATAAATATTTCATTGTTACACCATGATGTCTATTAGTGCTGGATACATAAAATATATTTCCTGGCTCCTGATTTCAATTGATTGCTGTGGATTAAACCCAGGGCCTCATGAATATTAAGCATGTACTCTACCACTGAACTCCACCTGTAACCCCTTGACTTTACAAGAAATGTGAAATTATTTGTCTAAACCAGGTGGAGTGCAATAAATAATCCTCCCTCCCCCAAAAATGTTGCTCAAACAATTAGACTTAATCTAGTTCAAATAAAAGATGTATCACATAAGTAATATGATGTTCCTTAAATGAACAGTAAATTGTTGTTGGTGGAAAATGAAATTAATTGTAAGTTCTCACTTTTTTCTTGAAAAGTTGGGTTTGTTGGGTTGTTTGTTTTTCTCTTTTGTTTGTGGCACCAGGGATTGAACTCACAACCTCGCATCTGCCAGGGCAGGTGCTTAGGCCATTGAGCCAAACTCCCAGCCTTGGATTTTTGAGGCAGGGTCACACTATGCAGCTCAGGCCGGCCTAGTGCTCGCATTGTAGCCCAAGCTGGCCTCAAACTCACAATGCTCCTCCGACCTCAGCCTCCCAAGTGCTGGGATTAAAGGCGTATGCCACCACGCCCGGCTTGGTTGATTGATTTTTAATCTTCAAATAATCATTACAAATTTGCAGTAACATTTCAATAAAGCAAAAACCAGCCAGGCATGACAGCACAAACCTGTGATCCCAGCACTTAGGAGGCTGAGGCAGGAGGGTCACAATGAGTTTGAGGCCAGCCTGGGCTACATAAGCAAGTTCAAGCCTGCGCTATAGAGCATGACACTGTCTTGAAAACTAAACAAAACAACAACAGCAATAAAACAGAACGAAGTCAATGATTACATGAATTTGAAGGAAAATATTCATATATAAATAACCCTGAATCTAATTTCAGTAGTCTATTTTCTGGTCATTATAGAGGAAGGCATAATCTCAACTGTAGAGAAACTGGAACAACTTAGAAACTGAAAGAAAAGTTTAAGAGCTATTGTATGCTCTTAGCTAGTTTTAAAAAATGATAAAAACTACAATATGATAGCAACTTATTAAAGTATCTTACATTATTTTTACAATATTATTTCATCATGTACAATTTCAGTTCAGCAAATGAACATGATTTTATTTATTTATTTATTTATTTTTGTTACCAGGGATTGAACTCAACCAAGTGCTTGAGCCCCTGAGCTAAATCCCCAGCCCTGAACATGATTTTTAAATTTAGTTCATTTCTGAATCTACAAAATTTATTAAAAACTTCAGTTGCTAGTACCACATTACAATGAAATACTCAAAACTGAAATTAATTTTTATTTTACTTATTTATTTACTTACTCATTTATTGTCTTTCTAAAACAGGGTTTCACTATCAGTTCAGGCTGGCCTTAAACTCACTTTGTAGCCTAGGCTGGCCTCAAACTCACAGCAATCCTCCTGCCTCAGCCTCCTGAGTGCTGGGATTATAGGCATGTACCACCATGCCTAGCCTGAAATTAATTTTTAAAAACAAAAAACTAAAAGGGGGAAAAAAAGACAAAGGAAAAAATAATAAAACAGCTAAGTAGTGATTTTTTTTAAAAAACATCTAATATGAAGTTTCTGGCAATAAAACACACATATATGTATAATCCAAAGAGTATAATCCATTAGCAATTTGAATGATATGAAGGTAAGAAAGAACATAACTTATAAAATACATACATATCTTTTTGTTTGTTTGTTTGTTTTGAGACAGGATCTCTCTCTGTAATTCAGGGTGGCCTTGAACTCACAGCAAAACTCCTGTCTCAGCCTCTGGAACACAGGGATTACAGGTGTGTGCTACCATACCTGGTGGGCCATAATAATTGTCATTCATTGTCTTTGGTATTTTACCAAATTTCATAGGTATTAAAATTTTAAGGGAAAGGAGGTTAAAAAAATAAAAGGAATTAAGATGTGTTATGTACATGTACCAATTCCCCACAAGGAATGTAAATTTTCTGTACTGCATACATACTAATAAGAGAAATATTTAATAAAAATTTTATTGTTAAATTGGGAGTGGTGGTATGTGCCTATAATCCCATCTAATCTGGACCCTGAAGCAGGAGGATAACAAGTTTCAGAGTTGTTCAGACCAGCCTGAACAATTTAGCAAGACCCAGGCTGGGCGTGGTGGTGCACACCTTTAATCCCAGCACTCGGCGGGGTGAGGTAGGAGGATTGTTGTGAATTCTAGGCCGGCTTGGGCTACAATGTGAGTGCAAGGCCAGCCTGAACTACATAGAGTGACCCTGCCTCAAAAAACTAGGGCTGGGAGTTTGACTCAGTGGTTAAGCGCTTGCCTGGTACCCGCGAAGTTGTGAGCTCGATCCCTGGCGCCATACATACACAAAAAATTTAGCAAGACCCTGTCTCAAGATAAAAAAGTGCTGGGAGTATAGCTTAGGAGTATAAAGATTGCCTGGCATGTATAAGACTCTCAGTTCAGGGTCCAGCACCACAAAAATAAACAAACACACAAAAAATAAGTAAATTAATTTGAAAAGGCTGGGAAGTAGCTCAGTGCTAAAGAGAGGTTGCCTAACACACAAAAGGTACAAAGTCCTGAGTTCAATCCCCAGCACCAAGCATGTACACACACACACACACACACACACACACACACACCATTGTTATGAAGGTGTAGTCAAAATAAGAGAATAGAATATATTTGTTTATTTTGTTGGGCTATGGTGAGTTAATATTTACACTGGAACTCTTGACCCAGGCCCTGCAAGTGTTGGGAGAAGACATAAAGAAGCACCTGCTGTTTGGTGTTCTGCCCACCCTTATTTCTACAGCTTGGAGAACCAGTCATTTACCTCCAAGGCCTCCTCTGATGTCTCACCCTCACCCTCCTAGGTTCCCAGAGAATCTCTAGTAGAACAGACCTCCTTTTAGATGTGCTCCTCATTTGGTGCAACATACCCTTCCTTGGAACTTAGTACAATTGCTGAGGTTAGACTGGAAGTCAGTTTGAGCAACTCCATGCTATAGTTTGGATTTTGAATGTCTCCCAAAGGCCTATGTGTCAATGGTGTTGTCTCCAACCCTTGGTGTTATGGCTTGTATTTAGATGTCCTCCCCAAACCTCATGTGCTCATAGGTGGGGCTCTTGGGACGTGGCTGAATTGTGGGTGTGTGATACTGAGATTAAGGGTGTATGGTACTGGATTAGTCCACTAATTGGCTTAGCATAGTTCTGAGTTTTACTAAAGACAGAAGTTCCACCCTGAGTGTGGGTGACACCAACCAATAGGCCTGTAGCCTGGATGGGAATGTTAAGGGAATGGGGACTTACTGATGCTGCTTTGTGTCTGCCCTACTATTGACTGTTTCTCCTCTTCCATGCTCTTCTGCCATGCTACCCTGCCTTGGGGTCAGCTGACTCTGGACCAAAACATCTATGTGAGCTAAAATAAACCTTTCTTCCTTTAACTTTGGGCATGAGGTATTTTGTCTCAGCTACAAAAACTAAGACACGTAGAAATATTGGGAAATGATAGAACCTTTAGGAGGTATGACCTAAAAGAAGGAATTTAGGTCACTGGGGCTGTAGGTCACCAGTTAGGTCTTTGAAGGGGATATCAGGACACCAACCCCACATCCTCCTTTCTCTTTGTATTCTGGCTACCATGAGCTTAGCAGCTTCTTCTGCTATACACCCCCACCATGATGTACTGTGTGCTACAGTCCCAAAAGTGATGAACGAACCAGGCATGAACTGAAACCTCCAAAACTGCAAGCTATAAGCCTATTTTGCAACAGTACAAATTCATAAACCTCCATAAAGACATAAAGACTCTCTTATGTGATCAAATGCTTAAATGGGAGATGACCAACATCAGGTTTTTTTTTAACCTAAGGTTTTTTTCCTCTTTGTGCATGTACACACATTTTCCAAGGGCACATGTGTTTTTTTTCCATCTTTTCTTTTTTTTTCTTTCTTTTTTTTTTTTTGTCTTTTTAAAATAGGGTTTCAGGACTTTCAGAAAGATGGCAGAACAGTAAGTAGCAGAGTAAACAACCTCCCTGAGAGATACAGTCCAGATGCTGTAATATAGCATCATGGGGAAGACAAGAAGAAAGGAATTGGGTCCCCTGGACCCAGGAAGAATCTAAAGTGAGAATTGAAGCCCACAGAAAGAGTAAAAAAGAAAAATTTAAATGAAGAAGAAGGCGGTAGCTGGCAGCACCTTTGCCTGGAGCCAGACCCACTGTGTGAGATGAGCTGCTGGAACCTGGTGACACACGATCAAGGTGATATTGGTGGCTGGTGACCCTGGAGGCCTCTGTAAAGAGAGGCAGCACTGGAGGGGAGTGGCAGTGAGAGGAGCAGAGGACCTAGAAGACTGCACTTGCTGGTGGTGAGTGCAGAGGACTCTGTCCCCCACAGGAGACAGTGATTGGCCAGGAGCCATTTTGGAATCAGGCTGGATAAGCCCAGAACTGGAAGTGCTGCTGGCTTCCTCCAGCAGCTCTTAGCTGGGCGCAGGCCATGAAAATTGCTCAGACTGAGCCCTGCCCCTGTGCGCAACATACCACCATTGCGGAGTTTCCCTGAGGGTAGCCAGCTGGGTCTGGATGCTGTGGCCTGCCCTTCCCCCATGCACACTCCAGGGGTAGTAGTGGAGGATCCTGCTGGTGACCATCCTAGGTCCTCAGGTGGCAGCAGCCCTGCCCCTACACACACCCCACCAGCCATCAGGGAGCCAACATAGGTTGGGAAAAACAGCAGACAGCCCTGCACCAGTGCACCCAATGGCCACCATCAGATACCCATAGCCAGCACTGTCTAGAAGAACCAAACAGTCTCACTTCAGAGAAATTGTAGCCAATGCAGGAAGTGCCTGGGACCCCAGTACCCACTTGCCCAGAAGAACCCAGGAATATGTCAAGATGAAGAAGCAAAAAGCAGTCTCTGGCCTCCAATCTAAGCAGAGCAAATCCAAGAGATGCAAACACAGAAGACATCAGGAGTTGCACACCTGAAGTTTCTGGAGCAATGGCAACTGCAGTAAAGAAACAGCTTCTAACTCAGGTAAAAGAAGAAATGAAAAACATAATAAAAGAATTTCTAAACATCTCTAAAGAAGACATAGATGAAAAAATAGAGGAGCATAGGAAAATGAGGAAAACTTTGAATGAACAATACAAAAAATATTTAGAATACATGAAACAGATTCAAAGAGACATCCAGGAAATCAAAAACTCCATTGAAAGCTGGCAAAACCACTTGAAAGAAACTGAAGACAGACTTTCAAATCTTGAAGACAATTTTGCAGCTTGTGTTCACGAAAGGAAAGATCTCTTAAAAATAACAAGAAACCTGGAAGTAACAATTCAATGGCTGCAAGACAACCCAAAGAAACATAAGAATAAAAGATGTGAATGAAAAAGTGGGAGCCAACACAAATGACATTAAAAGTTTATTTACAGAAATAATATCAGAAAACATCTCAAGCATGGGAAAAGGAAGTGGCATTCAGAGAAGTGAAGCATATAGAACTCTAGCTAGCCATAACCAAAATAAATCTATACCCAGACATATAATAATCAAGATCCCAGAAATTCAGCACAAAAACAGACTATTTATTTATTTATTTATTTATTTATTTTTTTTGCAGCACCGGGGATCAAACTCACAACATTGCACCTGCCAGACAGTCACTTAAGCCACTGAGCCAAACTCCCAGCCCTGGGTTTTTGAGACAGGGTCACACTTGCGCTCGCGTTGTAGCCCAAGCCGGCCTTGAACTCACAACGCTCCTCCTACCTCAGCCTCCTGAGTGCTGGGATTAAAGGCGTGCGCCACCACGCCCGGCTCAAGAACAGACTATTAAAAGCTGTTAGAGAAAAGAAACAGATCACCTATAAAGGGAAACCCATCAGAATCATGACAGACTTCTCAACACAAACCTTCAAGTCAACAAGAGCTTGGAGTGAAGTATTTCAAGCCCTGAAAGAAAACAACTTCCAACCCAGATTGATGTACCCTGCAAAACTGTCTTTCAAAATTAACGGAGAAACAAGATACTTCCATGACAAAGAACAACTGAAGGAATTCATGACCACCAAACCAACCCTACAAAGAATACTGAAGGACATTCTAGAGAGAGAAGAAAGACCACAGCTCCAGGAGCAGTGGCAGAGGGGTACCACCGAGCAAGGTAGACAACTGAATGGAAAGGAAAAGTAGGTAGCCAACGGCAGGAAAATAGCACCACAGAGATGAGTTAGTACATGTTTGGCCATAACCATTAAGGTAGATGGCCTCAAGTCACCAATAAAAAGAAACACAAGCAGAGTGGATCAGGAGACAGGATCCACCAATATGCTTTATACAAGAAACACATTTAACTTGAGAGGAGGTTCATAGACTGAAAGTTAAAGGAGAGAGAACAATGCTCTATGTGACAGAGAACCAGAAAGAAGTGGGGATAGCTTGCCCGTTAGCTGCAGAGTGGACAAGAAAGACATGGCATTTTTATCCAATGGAAAGCTACTCAGCTGTAAAGAAAGATAACCTCGAGGCTCTTGTAGGTAAATGTATACAGCTTGAGATCATGCTCATAGATGAAATGATTCAGAGTCACATGGGTGAACATAGTGTTGCCTCCCTAGTATAAAAAACTAAAGGAGTTAGAGGGATCCAAAATACACAATACATTTTGTGAATGTGAAAGGGGAGGAAATGTCTTAAAAGGAAAGGTAGTAGCCATTGTTAATCTATTATCGTGATTTAAATCCCTTGTAGTTTTCATTGTTCTGTTTAGTTTTGTTTTACTCTGTTTTAGTTTGTCTAATTTTATTATATTTGATGGCATGGAGAGTTATTTCAAAGATAAAATATATTATGATAGCCATTATTGATTTCCTGTTATTTTGTTTTGAAGCCCTGTATTGCTTTCATTGTTTTATTTTGAGTGATTTTATTCTATTTTGGTTTGTTTGATTGTATTATGTCTGATGATATAGGTAACTACTTAGAAAATAACAAGAGGCATCATGGTAACCACTGTTGTTTTACTATTGTTTTGAAGTTCTGTGTTGCTTCTATTGTTTTGTTTTTATTGGTTTTATTCTGTACTATTTAGTTTGATTTTATTATGCCCGATGGTATGGGCAGTTATTTTGATGATAACAAGAGACATTATGGTAGCCATTATTGATTTCCTTTTATTTTGTTTTTGAAGTCATGTACCACGTTCATTGTTTTGTTTTGATTGACTCTATTCTATTTCATTTGGTTTTATTCTCTTCAAAATAAAAAAAATTTAAAAATAAATAAAATAAAACAGGGTTTCACTATGCAATTCAGGCTGGCCTTGAACTCACTTTGTAGCCCAGGCTGGTCTAGCACTCACAGTGATCCTCAGTGCTGGGATTACAGGAGTGCCCCAGAAGCCCTGCTCACACGTTCAATCAGAAGCAATCAAGGGCAATCAGAGGATTACTGATTTCAACAGATGAAAAACAGTGGTAAGTTATGCTTATATTCAGAAAAGTTTATTCATATAAATCTCAGGAGCCTAGTTACATTGAATCACTTTTTTACAGCACATTTCTCCTGGGGGTGGAGTGGCCCAGGCTACTTCCAACCTCCGAAAGCCACTGCTTTTAGAAAAAAATTCAACACCTGTTTTATTTTCTTTGCCTAAAACTGGTTGCAGATTCTATCTCAGAAAAAGGAAAGGGTAATGTAGAAGAAGAAAGATTAGTTTCTAAATCATGGCAAGGTTTATTGCCGACTTTTCTGTATTCAAAAAATGCTGGCAATAGAGTACTAGTTTTTTCCCCTCATGATCCTGCTACTGATTGGGAGCTGAAACTTCCTGCTGTTGCCCAGCACCACAAAAGAATATACTACTATGTACCACCAGAATTTACTGGATTCCGATAAAGAATGCAGATGAAAAGATGCACAGGGCAAGACATGGGGGAGGAATGAAAAGCTGCCGTGCCCCCTTCCAGGCCTATTTCCCCCAAGAACCTCTATGTATTCAGCGAGCTGGATACTTCTCTCCAGCATTCAGTATTACCAAATACCAAAAACTTCAAGTAGGCTACAATGGCAAACTTTCAGATAAACAGTGAAGGAATTAGTAAAGGAATTCTTGTATTGAATTTTGTAAAACTGCATTACCAAAATAACACACCAGTATGTCTAAATTATTTTCTAAATAAGATCAAAGTTCAAGATCAGCTAGACATTAAAGAAGTCATGTTTTTCTTATTTTAATGGCAATTCAAACAGCACAGTTGTTAGAAGGCCTCCTCTGTTTTTTGGAATTTATTTGTTTGTGGCATGGTCTCGTGGTGTAGCTCAAACTGGCCCTGAACTTGTGATTCTTTTGCCTCAGTCTTCTGACTGTTGGGATTGCATGTGTGCACCACTGGATCCAGATTCTTCTTTGCTCTTATTGCCAGTTAGTGGTGGCACAAGTTTGAGGCTGCAGATCAAATTCTCTTACTCTCCCTTCTTACAGCCTACTAGCTGGTCCCTTGAGGCTGATTATGCCCACTTGCAAATACTTTTAGCTCCCCAATTTTCCATACACAGCCTTCTTTCTTTTAGGTACATATTCCTTCACCACATACTTGAGGTCCTCCTTCATTCTGGATGCTTCACTAAAAATTTTTGTGCCAGCCACTCAGTTACACAAAGTAGTTTTTATATAGAGACCACCATACAGACAGAGGACAAACAAACTTCTGGGCCCTTAACCTGTTACTCATTAAAAAGCATGATTTATGTTTTCTTCTGAGGGAATCAGGAACTTAACACTACTTTTTGCTAAAATCCATGACACTTTACTTGGATCTGCAGATGTTTACTCAGCTCTGCAAATAAACATGTTAATCAGTTAGGTAATATCTGATGAAAAGTTGGTTAAAAAAAAAGATTTTAGTCCTAAATTACCCAGCCAATCTCATTACCCTTCAACTAAAGATACTAGAATAAGAGATTTACAGGGACACTGAGCTACACCCAGAAACCTCCACCCCCCTAAACCTATAGTCACCCTGGATTCCAGCAGAGCTTCACATGACTGACACTGCTCCAAGCCGAGTGTGGTGGCACACACCCGTAATCCCAGCACTTGGGAGACTGAAGGAGGAAGATTGTTGCACGTTCCAGATAAGCCTGGGTTAGAAAGTGAGCTCAAGGCCTGCCTTAACTGCATAGTGAGACCCTGTCTCAAAGACCAAAAAAAAGAAAAAAGAAAAAAGAAAAAAATTCCTGTCAATTCATACTGTTGCTTCAATTTTAATTTCCATTAGCACTAAAAGAAGGACTCATGCTAGCTGGTAAACACTTCATGTCCCAAACTTTCCTGAGGATTCAAGGAACATCCAAACTCATCTAAAAATCTAGTTGCATATATGCATACCCATTTGGGTCAGACTGGTGGTGTGAGCTAAGGAAATAAAGACAGCACTATCCTAAACATCCTCTTTCCTCTGGGCACAACTGCTGCCGGCAAGTTTACAAAATGTTCCAGTCTTCTGTGTGCCTGTTGTGTGTGTGTGTGTGTGTGTGCGCGCGCGCGCGCTTTTCTTTGTTTTCCTTTTTCTTTTTTCTTTTTGTTTTTTTCAATTGAGAGCATTCCTGAGCCTTGGACAATAATAGGAAGGGACCAGAAGAGAGGAAATAGTTACCACTAAATGCCTGTTTCAACCCTTGGCACTCTCAAGAAATACTTATACCATACATGGTTAAGCATAAACTGACATCTCACCCTTCTAGGGGTCCCGCCCTAGCAGTCTTCCCTTCACCATTCTCTTAAAATAATGCAAAAGGGCCCTGTCCTGATTTGGAGAAGAATTGTTCTCATTGTAATCTTTGTGCCTGGGAACAAAAGAACATGTGGATCAAAGGTTTAGAGTCTTCGTCCTCACCATGATCACATGACCACCCAGCTCAACGACAAAAACTGTTAGCTAAAGTGCTGGTTGGAAGCTTCTGGTCTTCTAAGGAGAGTCCATGTGGTTACCTAGAAACAGCCCACCACCACCACCACATAATTTGCACTGTTTTGCAGAGTGCTCCCAGCACTCCTCTGGGAGACTATTTAGCCATTTCAAGTGGTACCCCTTGATGAGAGCATCTTTTTCCTCTTTCTCTGACACAGTTCTAATTTGGTTTTCCACTGGAACATTCAAACCAATTTATCTAATCTTCATGTCCTAAAATCCTCTTGGTAGTGTGACTACAGTGAAATTTAAATTTATATATAAACCTAAAGAAAATTGACACTTTTTCAATGTTAAGGCTTCTTATCTATTATAACAGTAGTGAATACATGGTTTTATTTGTTAAAGTCTTTCTTTTTTGCTCTCAGAAGTATTTTTCATCCCATATTTGATACTGAGTTTACTCTTAGGTATTTTATCTTGCATTGTTATTATTTAACACTATCTTCAATTGTATTTTCTAACTGCTCATTATCTATGTACAGTTGTCACCCAATACGTTTTTGTGATGTTGGTGCTATTGAATCCAGGGGATCACATAAGCCAGACACATGATATACCACTGAGCTACAGCCCAGCCCTCAGTAATTTCAATATGACTAAAGTAGGCATCTAGCTTTAAAAAGGAGAGGGGGATTTTGGTTTGCTTTTATGACTGCTTTAAGAATCCAAAATAGGAAACAGTGGAATATGATGAGCCAGAAGGGGGTCTAAACTCGGGGTAAGTTCACCAAAGCTCTGCACTTGTAACCTATGGTCAGGACCTAAAACAAATCATTCTGAAAGCAACTGAGCTAAGTGGTAGTTCCCCAGCCTCCAAGGCCACATACAAAACTCCAGGACAGAAACATTCTCATTTAAAGTCTTCCAGATTGAAGGAGATCTTATAACCCACTGTGCTTCCACGTTAGGAATTCGAGGACTTGGTATTGCTCTCAGTATCATATATATTGCTATCATAACTGTTTTCTACAACTACATTGAGCCTAGGGTTTGGGGCCTGAGCAAAAGAGCAAGACCCCATTTTTTAAGAAGAGGCTGGGGTTATAGCTTACTTGTAGATTGCTTGCCCAGCATGTGCAAACCTAAATTTGATCCCCAGGACCACCACCAAAACAAGAGGAGGAGGAGGAAGGAGAGGGAGAAGAAGAAAAAGTGTAATTTATTTCCTTTTTTTTTTTTTGAGACAGGGTCTTGCTATGCAGTTCAGGCTGGTCTTGAGCTCACTTTGTAGCCCAGGCTGTTCTCAAACTTGCAAACAATTCTCCTGCCTCAGCCTCCCAAGTGCCGGGATTACAGGAGTGCACCACCACACCCAGGTATTTCAATTTTGTGATTACCTTCTATTTATTGAAAAAGTAGTTAAATAAAATTATACTTATTGAATCTGGTGTGATGGTGCATGCCTGTAATCCCAGAATTTGAGAGTCTGAGGCAGGAGGATTGCCATGATTTTGAGGTCAGCCTGGGCTACAAAGTGAGTTCAAGGTTAGCCTGAACTGCACAGCAAGACCCTGTCTGAAAAAATTTTTAAAAATTATATTATTTTATATTCATACTTTGTATTATGTACCAACATGAAAATGAAGTGCATTTATTTCACATGTGCTACACAGAAAGATCTCCAAAATATACTGTGCGAAAAAGTAAATGATAGGACAAAAGCTATAGCATGACTTCATTTATAAAGAAAAGAAAAAATCAACATATTTGTAAATGTAAACATATGTATACAATTGTGTAGAACAAAATTGAACTTCTATACACCCCCTACATTAGGCACTTCAGTCATAGAACACAGAGAAATGGTCTGAGTACCTATTGCATGCAGGGGTTACTTTTTTTTTTAAGACAACAACAAAGAACTGATGGTGCATACCAAATTGTAGCAGTTGATGGCTACTTCTCTGAAGTGGGACTAGAGAAAGAAGACGCAGAGGAATTTTTACATTTTACTCTATATATATGGATTCTTAAAATCATTTAATGAAAATGTCTTATGGGAGATTTAGCTGGTATAATGTGGAAGGCAATTGAGCAATACCTTTAAAAATCATAAGTGTATATGTTCTTGAATCTATAAATTCCATGTAGTTTATTTTTATTAGTCACTTTCCTGTCACTGGGACAAAAATACCCAACACTCACGAATGAAGGGAGAGGTTTATTTGACTCACAGCTTCAAAGGGTTCAGTCTGTGGCTGGCTGGTTCCTAGGCAAAAACAAGCAGAGAAAGAAGGGAGAAACTGGAGACAAGAATACTCCCTTATAGGTCATGCTCCCAGTGACTCACCGCCAACCAGGCCCTACTTTCTAACAGCATATTCAGCTATGAACTCATTAATGGATTAATCCACTGATGAGTATAGCTCATCCATGAGTCAATCACCTTCCAAAAGCTCCACCTCTGAACACATGAGACAACTGGAGACACTTTAGATCTAACCATAGCAGCATGCATTTTTCAGATATACTCACATGTGCTTAAAAAAATAATTTCTGAAATGTCTTCCCAGATAACCTATACTTTCATCTTCCTAATCTCACATGCGGAAAATTAATTTCTATTTTTGTTATTATTTTTTTCTAATGGTTTCATGGTGTAATACTAAATTTAAGCTTATTGAAGCCTGATATTATGACGAGATAGGCCCACTTCCTTTCCTTGCTACCAAATATTAGCCATTTTTTGTGTTTTCTGTTTGTTGTGGTGCTGGGAATCAAACCTAGGTCCTCATGCATGCTATGCACAGAATGTACCACTGAGTTATAGCCCCAGGTCCTTCACGTATTGTTTAACTAATTGATTTTTAAATTTATCATTTTCTAAGAAAAGGAGAATTCACATTTATTGGATATTATGCACTATTGCGTGGTACAGGGTAATCAGTATTCAATATGTCCTGTAATTTGTTCATGATTACCTTGCAAATAGTCTATTATTTAGCAAAAGAGTAAAATATAGACAGATTAAGCCACTTTCTAAAAGTAACCTAGAGTAAGTGGCAGGTAGAACTAGCATTCATATCAGTTCTGACTCTAATATCACAGTTTGCCTACATTACTGGAGCACCTAGTGCTAGAAGGAAATCAGTGAGTCCAGGAATAGTGGCACATACCTGTAAACCTGGCACTTTAGGAGGCTGAAGCAGGAGGATTGCAAGTTTGAACACAACCTGACAAGTTGATGACTTAGCAAGACTCTGTCTTGAAATTTCAAAAATTGTAAAAAAAAAAAAAAAGCGGGGTGGGGGTTGAGGGGTTGGAGATATACCTCAGTGGATGGCCTTGGGTTCAATCTCTAGGTCAAAAAAAAAAATGGAAGGAAGGAAGGAAGAGGAAGTGAGTTAAGGTGCTTACAAAATATAAGGGAGAGTCAAAAAAGTCAGTAATCAAGATAAAAATTTTTTTTGCAGTACTGGACATCCTCACACTGAGTTTCATCCTTGGCTTTTTTTTTTTTTTTTTTTTTTTTTTGACAATGTCTCACTGAATCATTAAATTGCCAAACCTGGACTTGAACTTTGACTCTCCTGCCTCAAGAGATTACAGGCATTTACTACCATGTCCCACTAAGATAAATGATAGATTAATGTAATTTTTAAAAATTGTATTTTGTTTTATGCTTTTGATGTTTTGAGAGAGGGTCTTGCTCTATAGTTCAGGCTGGCCTTGAACTTTTTTTTTTTTTTTTTTTTTGGTACTGGGCATCAAACTCATGACCTCATGTTTACCAGGCAGATGCTTATGCCACTGAGCTAAATCCCCAGCCCTGGCCTTGACCTCTTGACAATCCTCCTGCTTCTGCCTCCAAAGTGCTGGGATGACAGGTATGTGCCAGCAGGCCAGTCATAAAGTTTTATCTTTTTGTTTTGTTTTTAGTTTTTGTTTGTTTGTTTGTTTGTTTTAGTTTTTTGAGACAGGGTTTCACTGTGTAGTTCAGGCTGGTCTTGAACTCACTATGTAGACCAGACTTGCCTTTTACTCATAGCTTCCCAAGTGCTGGGATTACAGGTGTACACCACCATGTTAGGCTAAAAATCAAATTTACATAAAGCAATCCATGACAAACAAAACACTGAATTTTCAAATAAAGATGTGATAATAATACGTAATAATGTTACTAGGTTTCCTTTTGCTTCAAGCTTTAATATGGTTTCCCAAGGCACTATTACTGACCCGGACTTTAATTAAAATCATGTCACTGAATGAAGTACTGTTTTAAGAGGCTTCATATGTCAATGGTGTATAGGGCAAACTACAAAGAGTGAGTCTAGGGAACTATGAAGGTGAAAAGATTTTGCTTAGTGAAGACACTCCCCAATGGTGAACTATAGCATGTGAGTTACTTTTTCTTTTAAGACCAAGTATGTTAATTGATGAGTTGGTTTTTTTTAACTAAAACCTCAGGTTTAATTGCAGGTTGGTATTCTGTGATAAATCAGTGGGTTTTGGGTTACAGTTTGGGCACTCAATCTCTAAAAGGTTCGCCATCATTGAGTCTATGCAGTGCACTTATGATCTTCACATGCTAACTCTCTATGTAAAACAGTGTATAGGTTCCAAAGTGCTAGCAATATGCTTTAGAAACCCCAGGGTGTTTTGTTTTGTTTTGTTTTGTCGGTACAGGGGACCAAACTCACAACCTCGTGCCTGCCAAGCAGGCGCTTAAGCCACTGAGCCAAACTCCTGGCCCTATTTTTTTTTTTTTTTTTTTTTGAGGCAGGGTCACACTATGTAGGTCAGGCCAGCCTTGCTCACGTTGTAGCCCAAGCCAGCCTCAAACCCACTCCACCTACCTCAACCTCCTGAGTGCTGGGATTAAAGGAGTGCACCACCACACCCGGGCTTCAGGGGGTTTTTGTTTGTTTTTGGTACTACAGACTGAACCCAGGATCTTTGTACCAAGCTACAGCCACAGTTTTGTGTGTGTGTGTGTGTGTGTGTGTGTGTGTGTGTGGTGCTGGAGCGCAAACCCAGGGTCTTAGGCATGCAAGGGAAGAGCTCTTCCACTGAACCACATGCCCAGCCCTGCTTTTTTGTGTCTGAGGCAGGGTCTCAATAAGTCATGTTGTCCAGGCTGGACTGAAACTTTCGATCCTTCTGCCTCACCCTCCCAGAGTACATGAGATTACAGGCATACCCTACTATGCATGGCAGAACCTCAGTTTTAACCCAGTCCAACTCCCTTCCATGTATGGACTTTGAGACACTGGGATTTAGCAAGATCACTCAAGAAACTGATGGGAAGAACGGCCCATTTCCATTCCATTGCAAGCAGCTGATTCTTGTCCATCCCTCTCTCCCCCTAGACAGAGTCCTGGCATAGTCTCTTCTTAGGACTAAAGAAACAGAAGGAACAGCCACCTGTGTGCTTGGGCCTGCAGTTTGGCCTTTTCGTTTTTCTTAGGGGAAAGTTCGTCAGACTGCCAAAGCAAGCACAGGAAGGAATTGGAAGTTCTTACATAGAGAAGTAAAACCATGATCCTAACCATAGTCTAGACAGTGTAGTTTCATTTTTAATGCCCTTTCTGATGGCATTGTGTTTTGCCAGTCTTTTACAGAAAGTATATATTGGTCCATATCCTTGGGGAGTTGTTTCCAGGAACCCTGAGCTGTTTCTCCTTGCCTGTGTTGAATTTAATCTAAGGATCATTGTTATTCAGAATGTGACAGGTGTTTCCAGAAACCATGTTCAACCTGAGAATCTTGAAATTGTGTGATACAAGAATGTACAGAATAAGTATCACATATTTCACATTTCTTGGAGGCAGGTCAAAGAGGAAAAAGGATTAGATTGTTGCATTTTCTACTATGTTAAAAGGGGAAATGAGAACAGAAGGTCAGGACAAAGGTAAAAAATTTATACCTAGTGGGTTAAAATGTCTAGTGGGCTCAGGCTGATAATACAAATTAATAGTTGATTGACCCAACTTTAAGATGCAGGAATGACGGTGAATACCAGAAAACACACCTAAAGAGCCAACAGCCAGCAAATAATTACCATGAGGGAAAGGTAGATCCAGTGTTGCCAGATCTTCCAATTTTCCAAAAGAACCAGAAATCAGGATCTTTGTGTAAAAGTATACAATTTTTAAATGCAGACAACGAATCCAAATTGGAAGAAGGATGGAAGGGCCAGGAAGAAAAGAAGGGAGTAGACAACTGGAAGGAAAAGAGACAAAGAAAATCCTGTGCAGTCCAATAGCTGCCTGTATGTGACTTTTACCTTACACAATCGTCTTAGTTTATTTCCCAACAATTCCAAGATGTGTTTAAGAACTTAATTCAAAGTGCATTCGGAAATAGCTAAAAATTCAGGTGGAATTTCCACTGCCTTGCTAGTTCTTTAAATCTAGTCATAGTTTTTATTGAGCAGCTAACAAGTGCAAAGTTGATTATCCCATCACATTAAAGTTGACATACATTAATTACATTAAAGAGAGAATGGTCAAAATGACTGACATATTTTAGCCATTTTTTAAAAGGATGGTTAAGATTTGTTTGTTTACCAAAAAAAATTTTTTTAAAGATCTATTAGAGTATTCAATTTCTGCAATTCATTTCTGAATTTGCATGGTTAATGGGAGGTTTCTGGCATCAGTTCTTTTAAAAGAAAGAAAGAAAGAAAGAAAGAAAGAAAGAAAGAAAGAAAGAAAGAGGCACTTGTAAGGAACTGAAAGGCAATCATCCTGAAAATCTTTTCTTGAAATTACGTTCCCACAGAAGTCATCTGTGACACCAGTCTCCCTGAAGCCCCAGCAGTTCAGAAGGGGGTGGGTCTGCCATCTTATCAGCAGAATAGGTAAGACATTGAACAATTCAGCCTGGCTCAGGTTATCTATTACTCATGAATACATTTTAATATAAATGTGTTAATATACATTGTATCCTGCTTCCCACGAGATTCCCATCGCTGTAGGTATTCCCCTCTTCTTCTCAGCCTCTCTCGGTACCAATCTACAGTTTTTTCAAATTTAATGTTTGCCTATTTTTGTTCCCACTATTTCTTCTGCTTTTAGAACAGAGACGCTTCAAAACCCTTTAACTTCTGCCTCCGAGGTTCCCACCCACCCCGTGCCCCATTCTAGAATCCCGGCTCCTCCCCACTCCATCCAGGTTGCCCTTGGTGTAAGAAGCCCTTAGCCTTCCCTGCCCGGGCCGCGCTGACCCCTTGCTCCCTGGCGCCCGCCCGGGGCCACTCCCCAGGCCCGGAGCCCCTCAACCGTTCCAGAAATTGACGAAGAAATTGCAGACCGAGTGCCACTTCTCGGCGCAGTAGGTCTCCGCGAGCTCCGAGTTCTCGCCTAGCCCGTCGGGGTCGGGCCCGGCCCCCGTGGGTCTCTCCTCCCCCGGGTCTGAGGCCGCCTTCCTCTTGCCCGCTTTGGTCTTTTTCTCAAAGGTTTTCTCTTTGTGCAGCGAGCCCAGGGGCCGCCCCCGGCTCCTGGCCCTACGCCTGGGCTCTTCGGAAACACGGTGGGCGGCTGGGACGTGTGATGGGGCCGCGAGGGGCACCAGGCGCAGCTCCGCGCCGTGGCTCGTCTTGCCAGCGCACAGGCGAGCCCGGAGCGGCGCGGGGTCGTGGCAAGGCCGCCGCTTCCTGCGCAGCGCGCCCAGCACCTGCTTCCAGTAGTGTGCGCGGCGGGCCCCGTAGGCGGTGCAGCGCTCGGGCTCCCCACGGTAGGCGCACTCATGGCGCGCCCCGTCCGGGTCCCGGCAGCTCAACCCCACTTCGCCGCCCGCTGCGTCCCCTGGGGCGGGCAGCAGTAGCTGCCAGCTGCACGCGTGCTGCTCCGCGCTCACGAAGCGCCCCGAGGAGCCGCTCCCGGTGCCCGGAGCCCGTTGCGCTGCGCTGCCAGCCGCCGCCTTGCCCCTCGCGGCAGCCGAGAGCAGGCAGCCGCCCAATAGCAGCAGAAGCGAGAGCGAAGCCCGCAGCCTCAGAGGACTCATGGCCGACGGTGTGCGCGCTCCACTCTTCTGGGGTTCTGGGGTGCTTCTAGTAGAGGCGGGGCGAAGCGAGGCGCACCCCTGATCTGCGGACGCAAGCAGAGAGAGCTGCTGACCGAGGCGGGCGAGGCCCTTCGCTCAGCACAGACACCTGTGAACTCCCCGTCAGACCTTCGGAATCTGCTTTATTTCCCCAGTGGGCAGCGGCAGGCTGCGAGGGGCCCCTCCGAAGAGCTGTCCTAGGGGAACCAGATTGCCGCTTAAATAATTATTTTGAGGTCATTTGTGCATTGAGATTTTTCTTCCCCAAGCAAATGCCATAGCAAAATGATGCCTGATAATTGCTACCTTCGCCCCCTCCAGTTTCCGCCCTCCAAATCATTCCGTATTATTCCTTAGAAACGTGCAGTTTTACTGCGCTTTGAACTTACCGAGTTCTGGGAGAAGTGGTGGAGCCTTATTACGGTAGAGTGGAGCTACTGCGAAAGGCCTGAGTCTCTTTTAGCCCATTCCCTGTGAATGAATGTGTTATCCGTGAGACAGAAGGGGCCTCCCTCACTATGCCACTCCCAGCCTTCTCTCACCCTGAATTTCCCACCACACGCGCACGTACGCGGGAACACACACACACACACACACACACACACGAATGCTAGGAGCAGCCTGTAACATGAAATATGTACCTTACACATATTTTGTTTCTACTGTTTAATCAAGCCGATGTTAACAAAACTTTCCATTTACACATTTAATCATCAAAAAATAAGAGTTAAACAGAAAGGTCTATGTTTAAATAAAATAAAAGCATTAAATAAAATAAAAAAACAATTTTCTTAACCAGACACTACACGATTATGCTATGTTCAGTTTTTCTGTTTTTCATACCACCGAGTGCTGTTTTCACCTATCATTTAAATCTTTCTTACCCTATTAACAATCTTAGTTCTAATAATTAGTACTGATAATAAAAATATGATACCCTAGTTTATTAACATATCATGGTGTCTAGCAGTTCACCCATGATTGGGTATTTGGGCTTTTGATTATTTTAAATATTACAAATCAGTTATAAACGTCTTTCAAAAATTAAATTGGGTTTGATCCCCCTCACCAAGCTGGAGGTTGAGCCCAGGACCTTAGAGCATTCTGGGGAAGCACTCTACCACCAATCTACATTCCCAGGCCTTTTTACTTTCTGTTTTCAGATAGGATCTTGATAAATTGCTCAGGCTCACCTCACACTTGTGATACTCCAGCTTCAGCCTCCTGCATAGTTGGGGTTACACGCATAGGCCACCATACCCAGCTAAATTAAAAGTTTTAAAATTATTTGTTATAGTTGAACGGTAATTCAAATGGTATAACATTTAAGAGTGTGTTCTTGAATCTTCAAATTTTTATATTTAATCAAAGTCATTTTTTAAACTTAAGCATATTCCAACATCTTTTTTAAAATGTTCTCAGTACTAAATAAGATATTTTTATTTCAAAAGTTCGTACCCAGGGGCTAGGCGTGTAGCATAGTGGAAGAACATTTTGCCTAGCACATGCAACGCCCAGGATTCAGTCTGTCCCCAGCAGCACACACACACAAAAAGTTTCCACCTCTATTTTGTTGTTTTTGTTTTTTGAGACAGGGTCTCACTATCGAGTTCAGGCTGGCCTTGAATTGTATTCAAGGTGAGAGGAACTATTTTGGGAGGGATCAGGGCAATGTGTCTTTTACTGAAATACATTTTAAAAACCTTTTACACTCCATTTTTTATCACACCTCACATTCTAATTCTAAAGTACTTTGGTTTTATTTGTTTACTTACTTATTTAGGTTTTTTTGAGACAAGGTCTCACTATGCAGCCCAGACTGGCTTTGAACACACAGCAATCCAACAACCCTCCTGTCTCAGCCTGCTGAGTGCTGAAATTATAGGTGTGCGCCACCACACCTGGCAGTACTTTGATTTTAATAGTAGTAATCAAGGGTTGGGGATATAACTCAGTGGCACAGCACCTGCCTGGAAGCATGAGGCCCTGAGTTTAATACCCAGTACAAAAAAAAGTAGTAATCAAATTATAATTGTTCAAATACAGTACCGATGGGAGCTCAATAATAGAAAATATATTTCAGGAATATATTATATGAAAATACAGAAATTCCATCTCTTCTCACTTTTTGAAACAGTTCTAGAAGTCCTGTTTGGTAAGTGTCTTTATTTGCACTGTTGTGGTTGCCTTGATGTCCTGAATTGATTTGCAATATTTGCCTTTCATAGTCATTTTGACTTTGTGGAAAAGTCAGAAGTTGTATGGTGCCACATCTAGTAAGTAAGGTGGATGGAAACACTGCAATATTTTTTATTTGACAGAAACTGTCATAAACATTCAATCAATTTGGTGTGATCATAAAATAAAGTGAAAGTTTAAATTTTAAAAAATGTATCACCATAAAAGCCACTTTGCTATTAATCCCCCTTGAAATACTCTCCTCACTTCAAACACATAGTAATGTATCTTTTTCTGTAACAGGTTTTATTAAATTTAAACATTCATTGTATCTTGCAATCATCCTTTGTATATTTAAATATATAATGGTATATATTAAATGCATACTAATGAATACTGGCTTAAGAAAAGAAACACAGCCAGGCATGGTGGCACACACCTGTAATTCCAGTCCTCAGGGGACTAAAGGCAGGAGGATTGTTGCAAATCTGAGACCAGCCTGGGCTACAAAGTAAACCCAAGGCCAGCCTGAACTGCACAGCAAGACCCTGTCTCAAAAAGACCACACCAAAAAAAAAAAAAAAAAAAAACAGAGAAAGGAAACATTTACCACCCTCGTGCATTAGTAAAAAATGACTTGCTCAGGGTCACACATCATTCAGCAACAATGTAAAAAAACATCTGATTTCCAATGAGCAATGATCTTTATGGCTTTGGAGTTCACTTCTATTACTCACAAAATCAGTTATATCTTATTTTTTTCTAGTTCAACTAACATTGAAAACCAAATTGTACCTGTGAAACTAAGAAATGCTAATAAATGTTTCATAACCAACAGTCGCTAGTTAATACATTGCACAGATGGAAACTCAGAAAACCGTATTTGTATAGCTAAAGCAACTGCTGAATGCATTTCTCTGTTGCCCTGCCATTACTTACCAGTTATCTAGGGAAGCTGGACTAGTTTTTTGCTAAAGAGTGACATCTAGTGGCGTTATGCACTAATTACAATAAAAAGTTTATTACCTAAAATCATAATTAAAATTACAGAAATCTGGCCGGGGATTTAGCTCAGTGGCATAAGCGCCTGCCTGGCAAGCGCAAGGTCGTGAGTTAGATCTCCAGTACCAAAAAAAAAAAAAAAGCCGATCATGATGGCGCACACCTTTAATTCCAGCACTCTGGAGGCTGAGGTAGGAGGAGCATTGTGAGTGCAAGGCCGGCCTGAACTACATAGTGCGACCCTGCCTCAAAAGAGCTGGGGCCAAGGGGGAAAGAGGGAAGGGAAAAGGAAAAGATATAAATCTGTATATTTGTATATGTAAGATAACTAAAACAAACACACTACTGAATATATTCGTTATTGAGAAAGAACAGTTAATACTCATATGATTAGATCAATTTTACATGTCTATATCTGTTAATGTAAACAACCATTTTATAGATAGCGATACGCAATATTGCAACCATTGTCAAGTTTCTATCGTCCTGTTTTGTAAACCTGCAATGTTGCTGTTATGCATTTACTCTGGTCGTTTGTTTGTCTCTTTTGCTTTTTGTCTTTGTTGTATGTGTCTTTTTTTTTCCACTTAAATTAAAAAAAAAAGCTGGGGCAGGATTTTGGCTCAGCAGCTTAAGCACCTGCCTGGAAGGCGTGAGGCTGTGAGTTCGCTCCCCGGTGCCAAAAAAAATAAAAAATAAAAGGAATAAAATTCCAGAAATCATGCTTTGATGTCAGAAACATTATTCCAAAGGGGAAAAGTAAAAACACACAAATGCACTATGCCATGTCAAAGAAGGAAAGCTAATTTTAAAAATTATAGTAAGATCCAACTGTGGTGGCACACATCTGTAATCCTAGCACTCTGGGAGATTAAGGCAGAAGGATTGCAAATTTAAAGTTATCTTGGACAATTCGGTGTGACCCTACCTGAAAAAAATGTTTTAAATTTAAAGACTGGGGACATACCTTGGTGTGAAGACCCTAGGTGTAATGTCCAGTCCCCAGCAATGCTACTGTGTGTGTGTGTGTGTGTGTGTGTGTGTGTGTGTGTGAATAGAGACAGAGAGAAAGAGAGACAACACAAAAGCTACCATTTAATCATTTTTAGGTGTATAGTTCAGTAAGATTAAGTGCATCCACATTGTTGTATAGTCACCATCACTATTCATTTCCAGAGCTTTTTTCATTTTCCCAAGCTGAAAGCCTGTATCTGTTAACAATAATTCCCAGTATTTCTTTTCCTTACTTACAGGCAACCATTATTCTACTTTCTGAATTTGGCCATTTTTGGTACCTGATATAAAGTAAAACACATAGTGTTTGTCCTTTTGCGTCTGACTTACTTCACTTAATGTGATGTCCTCCAGGTTCATCTGTATAGCAGTTCATACTTACATATCATGTTTAGTTTATCCATTCTTCCATTGATAAACACTATACTGCTTCTACTTTTTGCCTATTACAAATAATGCTGCTAAGAATATTGGTGTACAGATAGCTGTTTAAATTTCTGTTTTCAATTATTTTAGATATATAAATAGAACAGAACAGAATTACTTGGTCACATGGTAATTCTATTTTTATCTTTTTGAGGACCTGCCATACTATTTTCTACAGTGGTTGCACCGTGTTACATTCCCAAAAACAGTACACAAACATTCCAACTTCTCCAAATCCTTACCACATAGAGAAATCCTCTATATCCTTTCCTTTAGGGTAAGCTAAGGGTCTTGTTATTTTTTGTTTTTTATGATATACATTCTGTGGGTGGGAAGTACATGGTTTCTCATTGGTTTGCTTGCGGTACAGGAGATTGAATCCATGGCCTTCTTGTGGAGCTATGTCCCCAGTATCATCGCTCCCCCCCTACTCTTCCTCCCTCCCTCCCTTCTTTCCTTCTTCCCTTCCTTCCTTCCTTCCTGCCTTCCTGCCTGCCTGCCTTCCCTTTTTTCTTTCTAGACAGAGTCTAGCTAAGTTGCCCAAGCTGGGCTTGAAGTTGTAATCCTCCTTCCACAGCCTACCAGAGTGCTGAGATCACAGATTTGCACTACAATAACTGATATTATTATGCTTTTGATTTGCATTTCTCTGATGATTAGTGATGTTGAGCATCTTTCCATAATCTTACTGGCCATTTCTATATCTTCTTTGAAGAAATATCTATTCTAGTCCTTTGCATAAGAGATTAATGTACAGTAGGTCACCACCTTACAAACATTTGAGTTGCGAACTTTCGCAGATGTACTATATGAGACTCACTTTGTGGACTCAGAAACAAGTCTGACTTATGAAATTTCTCCCAGAACAGAACTTGTTTATCAATTGGGAGCTTACTCTACAGGGCTGTAAATGTAGCTCTGTGACACAGTGTTTGCCCAACATGCTTGAGACACTTAGGGTTCCCAGTTTCAGTCCCCAGTACAACAACAGCAACAACAAAAAGACTGATGTACAGAATATATAAAGACCTTCAGCTACTCACCAACAATAACAAAAATTCAACCTCTTATCAGATGTCTCTCATTCTGTGGGTTGCCTTTCCACTGTTAAGAATGTCTTTGATACACAAAAGTTTTTAACTTTGATGTAGTTCATGAAAAATTATCTTTTCAAATATGATGGTGTGACATGAGTAAGAAAAAATGAAACATATCCGTTTTTCCCCCGATATCAAGGCTTGAACTCAGGGCCTTTGCACTGAGCTATCCCCTCAGCACCCTCCTCTTTAAAAAAAAACTTTGAGGCAGAGATTGGGCTTGAATTTATGGTCTTCTTGTCTCAGCCTCCCAGAGTGCTGGAATTGCAAGTGTGAGTTACCATGCTGGGATGAAATGAGTACCTTCATTTTCATAAATAATCTTGTTTGCATCAGTGATCCAGCAGGCCTGTTTAGATTCCTACTATGTACAATTTAATAGCTTACAATAAGGTAAAATTACTTAATAATTACAGTGATTCCCTATTTGGTTCTTCCCTATGAATCTCACAGAGGATAAATCTTAACCATAGAGTGGAGACTCTGTAGTCCCTTCTTTCCTTCTTTCCCTCAGATAAGGTGATACAGCACCTGATCTAACAAACTTCTATGACAGTGGAAAGGGAATAATTCCTGCCTCTGAATACATACTTCTAAAAATACGTACTATTTCCTGAGAATGGTGGATAGAGATGAGGCTGGCAGTGCAAGTCCCAAGAACCTACAGCTTTTGTAAACTGCAAAAATAGTTTTACTTTGAAAGTGACTCTTCAGAAGCCAGGCTTGAGTTGGAGAAGAAATCCAGTGCAGCACCCAATTTGAGAGAGTTTACTCAGGAGCCATTTGAGAAAAGGAATTAATTCATTAAGACTGAGTCACAAAACAAATACACTTGAGAGTTTCTGGTGTCACTATCACAGGAACTGGGTGAGAGATGGCCAAAAGAGACAGTTGTGGAGAGAACAGGCTAGACACAGACCCCTCTGTGAGAAGTTTAAGCCCTGGCTTGGAAAGACACATGGGCCCTGCCCTCCATGGTGAGGAGTCAGGTCAGTTGAGTGTGGCTTTTAGAGAGTGCTGTGTTAAGTACTGCATTAAGTCTAGTGGTCAGCTTGGAACCCTGCCCTGCTGCCCACATCCAGCACAGAATTCAGCAGCCTGTTTGCTTTACCCATCTACCAATGTGAGCAGGGATGCGGCTGAACTTGGATGGTTGTTGCAGTCGTGGGGATACAAACAGAAGGGCCTCTGGATGGGGGAGCATGTCATAAAACCACAGGCTATAAAGCTAGGCAGAGAAATCTGTGACTTGGGGTACACAGAGGAACACAGAAACTGGAGCTGACACAGTGACTACAGGATGAGGGTGAACGTCATTTACGGCCCACACTCAGTGAAAAAGGCAGGGCTGGATCCAGCACTCACACAGAACGATACGAGTGTGGAAACAAAATTGATCTTCTTTTTCTTTCTTCATATTTTTGAGGGGGCTGGGGTTTTTATTCCTTCTTTTTTCTTTATTTTTCTGTTTTTTCTTTGTTCCTTTTAGTTACTTTTATCCAATTCTTTTGATTTTCTTTTAATCCTTAAAAGTATCCTTTATTTCATTTTCCCCCCTTTTTATTATTTCTTTGTTTTTCAAATTTTACTTCTTTCATTCTCCTATTCATCATCCACTTCATCTTTATTGGTATTACCATTACACTTCATTAAACTTTAATTAGCAATAATCATGCCTTGGACAGGCCTCATTGGCTATGATACTGTCACTGTGCAAAGTCTTTTATTAAACTTTAGATATTCAGTTAACCCTATGCTATTATTGCTGAATTCTTTTCCATTGTTAATGGTGGTATAGTTGTTGCAAGTAGTGGATATTTACTGTATATCAATATTTTATTTGTTTTTATGTCCAAATTATAATTATGCATAGCTTTTTATGGTAAGGGTAGTAGGGTAGTACAATGGTAGGTTCTAATGGTTCTTGTAGTATGTCAATGTTCAGTCTATCTTTGACTCTATTATTGTTGCTGATTTTGTTGCTACTGCCAGGATAGCATAGTTGTTGCTATTAATTAGTTTTTACTGTATTGCAGTATCTGGTTGTCTTAGCATCATCAATAATACTGTACTACAGTCCATTTTGTAGAACTAGGTGCTAGACCAATAACACTATACCCTCCCTTCCCAAATTAATAAAGATGTCTGGATCTCAGGACAAAGGCGAAGGCCTATAGTTAGCCACAGTGAGAGTGCACCACTGGAAAGCAGACACTGTCTAAAGAGATCTCTGTACTAGCAACAAAGTCTTCCCACTCTACTTGAGCTGAAAGCTGCACCAAAGAAAAAAATAATAATGGAAAACATGAGAAAACAAGGCAACAAAATGCCTCCAAAAACTTCCAGACCCCCTGTCTTAGTTACTTTTCTCTTGTTGCTGAGGCAAAATACCTGATGCTCAAAAATGAAGGAAGGAAAGGTCTATTTCTTACAGTTTTGGGGCTTTCAGTCCATGCTCAGGTGGCTCCAAGGCAGTGTGGCATGGCGGGGTAGCCAGTCATGCCCACCACAAACAGCAAGAGTGAACAGAGCAAAAGAGGAAAGACACACCTTCTTCCTTGCCCTTACACTGTATGCTGGCTCTACCCCTGGGTGAGTGCAGCATTCACACCACCAACCCTAGCACCAGACGACAAACCAATCACAAATGCCAAACTCAGCCAAACCCATGATTACATGAGGCTGGGGAGGGCATCCAGACACAAACCATAATACCCCACAAAGTTGATTCATGGGGCATCAAAAGGAAGGAAATCAAAAGACAAACAGCTATATTATACAAAATGATAAAAGAGAAGATTTTTTTTACAGAGGCCAAAAAGGACCTCCAAGAGCTCAAAGAGAGTATAACTGTCTTAGTTACTTTTTACTTGTTGCTGAGACAAAACACCTGACACCCAAAATTAGGGAAGGAAAGGTTTATTTAGCTTACAGTTTTTGGAGGTTTCAGTCCACAATCAGCTGGCTCCAAGGCAGGGTGGCATGGCACAGGAACAACACTTCAAGGCAGCAGCCGAGCAAAAGCAGCCAGAGTAAAAAAAGGGGGAAGAGCAAGCCTCCTCTCCTCCTTTATATAGTACACAGGACCCCCTCCCCCAGGTGGGTGTAGCATCCACAAATCTCCTTGCCTTCCTTTGTACAGGATGAGGATATCTACAAAGTAAGACCCTTGGCTCCCTGCTGAGTCTCTCAGCTAAACTTCTGACCTTCTCAAACTGATACAATGAACAGGTAACTGGCTTGTGCTCTACACCCCAGGATGTAGAGCTGCTGCCTTACTTAATTAAGCTTCTAGGCTTCTCAAGTTGACATAATGTATAAACCATAACAATAACTAATCAGATAATGAACATAAATGAAATGATCAGTGAACTTACAGAAGACACTAACAAAAAGCTAGCAGAACTAAAAAAAAATGTTACAAAACATGGATGGCCACTTTAGCAAAAAAAAAAAAAAAAAATTAGAGTCCACGACAAGGTGCCAAATAGAAATCCAGAAGATAAAAAATTCTATTGAAAGTATGGGAAATAGATGTGACCAGTGTGAGGACAGAGTGTCAGATCTACAAGATAAGACAGGCTAGATTTAGAAAGGGGGCTCCAATCACTGACCTCTGCCAGCAGTTCCTAGCTACACCTATAACTAACCACTGTCATAGATCAATGAGGCTAGAAAACCACAGTAGGCCTTATAAAAGCTCAGAAAGAATCTTTAAATTCTTTAAATCATCCTTCAAAACTATAAGACTTTCCATCTTCTTACAGTTAAAACTGGAGAGACTTGTGCACTAATAAGTGAAATTTGTTGTCTTCAGATAAATAATTCTGATCTGGTTAAAAAAAAATCTTAAAAGAAATACCAAGCCAGGCATGGTGGTGCATGCCTGTAATTCCCACACTTGGGAGATGGAGGTAGGAGGATTTCTATGAGTACAAGGTCTGCCTGGGCTGCATAACAAGACCCTGCCTCAAAAAAATAAAAATAAACAAAGAAAAGAAAAGAAAACACAAAAAGAAATATTGGGTTTATAGATAACCTCCATCAATAGGCCTAGAAGCCAGCTGGTTAACATCAATGCTAGTATTGTTTCGTTGATTTTGCAGGCCTGGGGCCGGCAACCTGAGTATCTCTGGAAAATGACAGTAGGCAATGTAGCAAATATGGGGGATTCTCTTCTGTCTTGTCTTCGAGGTCCAATATGGTTCTCATTGTTTTGCTTTACTCTGATTATTATTAATTTTTTTTTGCTTTATTTTATATTCTGGTTTTTTGTTTGTTTGTTTGTTTGTTTGTTTTCAGCACCGGGGATTGAACTCACAACCTTGCGCCTGCCAGACAGGTGCTTAAGCCACTGAGCCAAACTCCCGACACTAGTTTTTTGAGGTAGGGTCGCACTATGTAGCTCAGGCTGGCCTTGTGCTCACGTTGTAGCCCAAGCTGGCCTCGAACTCACAACGCTCCGCCTACCTCAGCCTTTATATTCTGTTTTTATTGGTTTTATTCTGTTTTGCTTTTGGTTCAATTCTACTATACCTGTTGGAATGGTCAGCTATTCTGAAGATAACAAGATATACTATAGTAGCTATTGTTTCCATAGTATTTTTCTTCAAAGTTCTATACCAGTTCTGCTGCTTTGTTTTGGTTGACTTTGTTCTGTTATGTCCTGTTGGATTTTACTATCTTAAAAAAAAAATTGGTGTCTGAAAGTGGTTCTTTTCCCAACCTGCCTTTCCATTCTAGTTCTAATAGTTAGATTGCACATGGTTTAATCTCTTGGAAAAACTTGTTTATTCTTTCCCAGGGGCTGCCAAACTCCAAATGATCATGTTATTGGAATCTCTGGGCTATGCCAAAATATTATAAGGTATCTGCTCCTAAAATTGGCTTGCCAATGAAATGTCACTGGGTTCTGGGTTGCTCACCTCTGCCTCTGGAGTTAGATTCCAGGTTCTTCTTGTCTCAAATAAATAATTGAACCAAACAAGCAAAAAACAGTGTCAAAGTTTATTTGAAAAATTAAAAGTGAATTGTGAGACAGAAACTGGCTCTTAAGAGCAAGTTTGGGCTGAGTGAAAGAAGAAAAAGCAAGTAAAAGAACACCTTGGAGAAAGCAAGGTGGGCTATCATAAGCAAGCCTGGATAGCAAGTTCTTCTTGGCATCTGTGTCCTTATTATACTGTCTGAATCTGGAGGAATCCCATGACAACTTCTACCTATGGGTTCTGAGAAGCAGTGCTAGGTTCTCATACCTCAGGCTGAGGTCAGGTGTAGGCCAATGTATTGAAAACTTGCTCAAGTTTTCATGAGAAGTTCAGGTGCAGGATTTTGGGAACTCTTCTGTGCATGTATTCTGGTGTCTTGTAATTAACAGGTCATGCCCACTTACCCAGCCAACTTTCTCAGGCACTGTCAATCATGCAAACTGAATGATTGACAAATGGGCCAGACTCCTTTTACAGGGATCCACTAGATCACTCTTTTGAAATGAGTTCATAACTGCTAAACCCCAAAATGACTTCCATCCAATGCCCATTAGGTTAGCTATCTGGAGAAGCAATTGACTTAGTCTCTCCTATACCAACCCTTACCAACTCGAAGCAGTTAGGAGGAAACTATGCTCATTCTCCCATAACCACAGTTAGGGATAGCTCTTCAGGGGGAGGAATATTATAGGTAGCTAAGTTCGATAGAAATTAATGTACAGTCAGAGAGGGACTGACCTCTCAAGGAAATCAGTAAAAATACAGATATCAGAATTTTATGCTGGGGACTTAGCTCAGCGATTCAAGCACTTGCCTAGTAAGCACAAGGTCATGAGTTTGATCCCCAATACCAAAACACAAAAAACAAACAAACAAAAACAAAAAAGACAAGAATTATGGCTGGAGGTGCATCCAAAGAAGGAAAGACCTCAAGATAAAGTCACAATGGCCAGACTTACATACCTCCCTAAGGGGTAAACAGAAACTTGATGTTCTATTGTCATTGGTACCACCCAGTCCAGTAAGTCCAGATATCCATCAAGTACCCAAGTGGGTGACCAGGACATCTGGATCCATCTTTTTCCAAAATTGTTCCTGTTTTAGAACTGATACATAAGCCAAAGTTAATGATGTCAGCCATATACCCTTGCTACATGCACTACTCCCCTATTGGACCAATATTTGTTAAGTAGTTATGCTTTTAATCTTCCTGCTACAACTGAGTGAACCAAATATAGTCCAAGTTCTTGTATATGTCAAGGAAAGAATTGCCAAGCACACACCTTGTAGTATGTAGTAAGTAGCTATATTTATTGAAGATCATGGGATGGAGCAGAAACAGGGAGAAGAGAGAAGGGGAAAAAAATGTGAAGGGAAAAAGGGACTTGATAGAGACAGGAGAAAGGGATTCAAGTGAGAAGGAAAAAGAGGACTCAATAAGGTATTTATAGGGTCAGATGCCATTGATCTAAGGTCCTTCCCACTATCTCTTTCAACTTCTTAAATTTAAGCCTAGATAATTATTAAGGCGGTGTTTGGTTTACAGTTGAGTGGAGAGAGGGAAGTGGTTCACACAACTTCCCTGTTTTAGGATTATGGAAGCATAGCTAATCATTAGGGTGGTGCAGTATTTACAACTGAGTGAAGGGAAGGAACTGACTCAGCTCCTTTGTTTCTAACTGTAGTGTTCCCCTCTGAGAGCCCTAGTTCCCAAAAATCTTTGAGGGAAGTTGATGGAGAAAGTCTATAAATGTATTTTGGAAGTTTATAAAGTCTATACTTTAATTTTAGTGTGGGACGCTGTCTGAACTGCTCAGTGCCTGAGCATCTTTAAATATAGTGACATATATATGATATACACATCATGTAAGCTTTTAGAAAATATCATGTGTCTGGTGATCTCATGTTGGCTTGACATGCACCTCTTATCAAAAGAGGAACACAAGTAAGAGAAAGGCAAATATCTGAGTCTAAAGGAAAAGTTTATCACTGAAAACAGCCCTAGTTTTACATCTTTGAAGACCTGTACAGCTAAAAATCACAAATGCATTTAGTACACCATTAAATCAGCAATAATGAGTGTCACAGCTATATGGAAACTTTTGGCCCAGTTGGGGAGCCCAAGGGAGATTTTTGCAAGTGAGGTTCCCAGGTTAAAGAATACACATGTGCAAGCATCAGCAACAACCGCAGACAACACAGAGCAAAGCAGAATGCAAGAACACAAAAGTGTCAGGGTAGCCTGCATCTTTATTGTATAATTCTTATACAAGTTATCACATATTTACATTCCTGCATAGTGCTGTAACCAGTGCATGCATGTTTGTCCACTAAGTCATGGTTACATAAATGTGCCCACTGCGTGCTTGCACTAGACAGCAAGGTCACAGCCTTAGATGTCCTTAGATGCCCCTAAGCTTTGAATTAGTATGAGTAGTTCCCCACAGAAACCTCTGTCTCTTAATTTAGTTTTGCACCAAGAGTATCTTTTAATAAGAGAACCTTATTGTTTTACCCACAGAAAACTTTTTGATGATAACCAGTGTAGACATACTATAATATTATGTTTAGCAATGACTGTTGGCATGTGTCTCCCATAAGACTACAGAAATTATTGGTGGTCCCATTAGTGAATAAAGACTGGAATAAATATCTCTAGGCAGCTGCTCTTTGTTCACCAAGAGGAGTTTGTCCAGCAATTTTCTCAAGCCCAAGTGATCCCTATTTAGTTATTTTAAAAGAATATTTTATTTTTAGATGACCTATGAGAACTGTATCATAACCATTAACACATTATTTTTGACCAATGAAAGATTCCTAAGTTATTATACACAGACAATAGGCATTACATTTGTAAAATCAGTCTTGATATCAGTTTGATTGGTTGGCAACCTGGGTTGAAGCATGTCCTTAACTCTAACGACACTTATTTTACCTGTAAGCCAACTTCAGTTGCAGATATAAATATTTTAATCTACATAAACTGTTTTCCATGGAAATCCCAAAAAAAAAAAAAAAAACAGAAAGGAAAAAAAATTATTGAACTCAAACAAAACAGTTGTAGCTTTTGTGACAGGTCATTACCACAAACTGAACAGACAATGAACAAGCACACATAAGACAATTGTTTATAAACTAGAGTGTACTCCAGTGTATTTGCCATAACCTTTTTATGAAACAGGCACAAATATTACTTTAATAAGTGTAGTAAGTAAGACAGTAGTGAGCCTATTCACACTATCTACTTAGAAGGGGCAAACTATTTTATCCATCTGGTTCAGAGTCGTTCATGTTTTCTCTCCTGGAAAGAAACTTGAGGTTGTCTATTGATTCACTGATTTATGAAGTTAGTTGTCCTTCTTCATTTTCTGGTGTCTTAGGTGGTTTGAGTTTTACCCTGGAGAGGTGAATTGAACTATTTATTTCCTGTATCTTATTGGCAGAAGGAATGGTTAGTAGTGTTGTGAGACCTTGTATCAGGCAATATTTTCCTGATGACTTTGCCATGGGCTGGGTCTGAGGGTCCCTGAGGTTGAAATAATAAATTTAACCAACCCCTCTGAATAGGCATGCAGAAACTGGGTGTGGTGGCACACACCTGTATTCCTAGCACTCGAGAGGCTGAGGCAGGAGGATCACCATGAGTTCAAGGCCATCTTGGGCCATATAGTGAGTTAAAAGCTAGCCTGCACTACATAAGGAGACCCTCCCCACCCAAAAAAGGAAAGATGAAAGAAAAAGGAAAGGAAAAAATAAGTATGTAGGTTCACTGACTGCTGTTATGGAAAATGAAATTTCAAGATGCATTAGCAAAAGAGGAAAGAAAAATTTATTAGAAGCTGATATAGGATGCACTCAAGAATTCAATAAGGCGGCCCACGCGGTGCCAGCTCACATCAAGAGAGAACTGATCCGCCTTCCAGGGGGTTGGGTGCTGTGCGACCCCGGAGGAGAACCAGAATGGGCCCAACCAGGTCCCAACTCACTGGGCCCGTGTGGCACTGGTGCGTGGGCTTAGAATCAAGGACATCATCCATATATATATCTTCCCCCCCACCCCCATAAGCAAGCTGCTGGCTCTGAGGTCTGGCTAAATTGATGGCAACTAAGGTACATAAAGCAACTAAATGCTAGTATTGTTTCATAGATTTTGCAGGCCTCTGATCAACACCCTGAATGTCTCTTTGCATGATGACAGTAGGCAATGTTGCAAATATGGGGAACTCTCTTCTGTCTTGTCTTCAAGGACCAATATGGTTCTCACCATTTTGCTTTACTCTGATCGTTATTATTTTTCTCTTTTTTTCCTTTATTTTATATTCTGTTTTTATTGATTTTGTTTTGTTTTGTTTTGGGTTCAATTCTACTACACCTGTTGGAATGGTCAGCTAATCTGAAGATAGCAAGGTATGTTATAGTAGCTATTGTACTCACATTACTGATCTTCGAAGTTCTGTACCAGTCCTACTGCTTTGTTTTGATTGACTTTATTCTGTTATGTTCTGTTGTATTTTACTATTTTTAAAATTAAAAAAATTGAAAAAAAAGAAAAAAGAATTCAATAAGGCTAACCAGCAGAGAGAACAGCCTCTCTGAGAGACACTGTCTAGATGCAAGAATATACTGTATTGAGGAAGACAAAAAGGAGGGAAATGGGTTCCTTGGACCCAGCAAGAGTCTGAAGTCTGAATCAAAGCCCACAGAGAGAGTGAAAAGAAAAACTTCAACAGGGATACAGTGCCACAATTTGGGTCACTATCTACACAGGCTGTCTACTAGTGAATCCAGAGAGAATTCTGGAAGTGGACTCTTTTTTTTCTCTCTCTTTTCTTGTTTGTTTTTTTTCTTTCTTTCTTGTTTTTTATTTATTATTTTTGTTTGTTTTGTTTTGTTTTAGTGTGAGTGTAGTTTCTGCTCTCCTTCTAAGTGTGGTTTTGTTCTGTTCTACTTTTTGTCTCTTTTGGCTCTCTTTTCCCTCAGTCTTCTGCATCAGTTTCCCTGAGTTGGTGGAACCCATCTTTGTCCTCCAACCTACTTACAGTCTCTTTCTCTTTTCCCACTTCTCTTTCTTCCCTTAAATCCATTTTGGGTCCTCACCCTTGAGGACAGAATTGACATATTGCAGACTTATGTGCTGTATATGATTGTTCTGCATTTTGTTGTATGGTTACAAATTTAGTTTGTATGGTTGAGGGTTGCAGATTGGGGGTTGGCTCAGTTTATTGTTTTGTTGGCTGTGTTTGGTGCTGTGGGTGCCACTGCAGCCAGAATTAACACGATTGTTCTGGATAGCTGTTGGCCCTGATGGTCAAGGATTGAGATTGACTGGGGGTCAGGGAATGCTGAGGCATGGTGCCAAAGAAACAGGGACTGGGCTAGGTAAGCAATAGCTTCTCATCTCTAACAAACTGAGGAGGTGGGATCTTCCAATAGACTCAGAGCCCAGGAACCAGCTACACCTGAAAGATACCTCAGAAAAGTGATCATCACCCCGATGTCCTTAAACCACCAATAAAGCAACCCACCACAGGCAACTAACAGGTATCACTCTAAGAATTAAACTAAAAAAGAAAAGAAATGAGAAGACACTTAATCAGGACACAACCTCAGATACCCAGTTCACTAAAGCAAACCCAGAGGGTAATGAGGTTGGAAAATCCAAAAGACCCCTACCAGGTCTCTCTGAAGTGGTAACAAAGCAATTGAATGAGGCTCTGGAAAAAATGAAATCAGAAATAATCTCTCAAATAACCACAGAGATTACTAAAATACACACCATGCTTAATGATGTTAGAGCAGACACAGACAAAAAAAAAAAAGCTTAAGCAAATTATGGAAACACAACATAGGAAACAAGTGGATTCCATAAAGCAGATTCAAGCAGATATTCAGGAGAATAAAAACGTCATTGAAAGTATTTGAAGCAGATTAGGCCAATGTGAGGACAGGATCTCAGATACTGAAGACAGGCTTCCAGTTAGTGACAAGGAAAAGAAAGATTTCTCAAAACTAGCTGGGGAATATGAGAACTCAATCCAGTAGCTGCTTGATGAAACAAAGAAGAATAACTTAAGATTAACTGGAGTTAATGAACAAGCAGGAGATACCACGGGGACATTAAAAACATCCTCACAGACATCATGACAGAAAACTTTCCTGGTAGAGAAAAAGAATTTGACATACAAATAAGTGAGGCATATAGAACTCCAATTAGCAATGATTTAAAAAAAAATCTACTTCTAGGCACATCATAGTCAAGATTCCGGAAATTCAATACAAGAATAAAATTTTAAAAGCTGTTAGGGAAAAGAAACAAATCACCTATAAAGGAAAGTTCATCAGAATCACAGCTGACTTCTCAGCACAAACTCTCAAGTCAAGGACAGCTTGGAGTGAAGTACTCCAAGTTCTAAAAGAAAACAACTTTCAAACCAGATTGATGTATCCCACAAAACTGTCTTTCAAAACAGAGAGAGAAATAAAATACTTCCATGACAAAGAACATCTGGGGAAATTAATGACCGCTAAACCAGCACTCCAAAATGTTCTGAAGGACATTTTATAAAGAGATAATAAGGACCACAGTTCCATGAACCCCAATAGAAGGAATCTATCAGGAAAAGCAAACAATTAGAGGGAAGGGAAAAAGAAAAAAAAAGTGGGGGCCAATAATAGGAAAACAACATGACAAGGATAAGTCAATATATATCAGTCTTAACCATTAATGTTAATGGCCTCAATTCACCAGTCAAAAGACACAGACTGGCAGAATGAATCAAGAAGCAAGATTCAACAATATGCTATATACAAGAAATATATTTAATTCAAAAAGAAACTCATAGGCTGAAAGTCAAAGGATAGAAAACAATACTCCATGCAACAGGAATTCAGAAAAAAGCAGGGGTAGCTATTCTATTTGCAGATAAAGCCAATTTTAAGCCAAGACTACTTAAGAGAGACAAAGAAGCTCACTGTATCTTGGTAAAGGGCACAATCCAAGAGGAAGAGATAACAATCATAAATATATATGCAACAAATACTTGTGCACCCAGTTACAGAAAACAATTATTAATGGACATGAAAAATGAAATAAGCCTTTATACAATTGTATTGGGAGACCTCAATACCCTCCTGTCACAAAAAGACAGATCAACTAGACAAAAAATTAATAATGAAATACTAGAATTAAACCAAACTTTTGAGCAAATGGACTTAGTAGATGTCTATAGAGTCTTCCACCCTACAACAGAATACACATTCTTTCCAGCTGCACATGGAACATTCTCCAAAACAGACCACATACTAACTCATAGAACATGCTTAAGTAAATGTAAAGGAATTGAAATTATCCTAAGCAAACTATCAGACCACAGTGCAATGAAATTGGAAATCCATGCCAAAGACCACAAGAACTTCATCAACACATGGAAATTAAATAGCACCCTACTGAACAATCAATGAGTCACAGACGAAATTAAAAAAGAAATTAGACAGTTTTTACCGTTGAATGACAAAGACAATACAACATACCAGAACTTGTGGGACACAATGAAAGCAGTCTTAAGAGAGAAATTCATAGTGGTAAGTATCAGGAAAACAGAGCAAGCTCATATAAATAATTAATGCTGAACCTCAAACTTCTAGAAAAAGAAGAGTAGGTTAAGCAAAAAGCTCATACAAGGGAGGAAATTATAAGGATCAGAGCAGAAATTAACATTCTGGACACCAAAAAAAAGAAAAAAATACAAAGAATCAATGAATTGAAGAGTTTATTCTTTGAAAGATTAAATAAAATTGACAAACGCATGGCCAACCTTATCAAATAAAGGAAAGAAAGAATTCAAATCCATGCAATTAGGAATGAAAAGGGTGAAATCACAACAGATACCAGAAGATATCCATGCAATTAGGAATGAAAAGGGTGAAATCACAACAGATACCTGTAGAAACCAGAAAATCATCTACACCTACTTTGAAAACTTGTATTCTGATAAGATGGAACATACAGAAAAAATGGACAGATTCCTAGATACATATGAATTACCAAAGTTGAATCAAGAAGATGTAAAAATCTTAATCCAATATCAATAAATGAAATTAAAGATGTAATTAAAAACCTATCAACAAAGAAAAGCCCAGGCGCTGATGGATTCACTGCTGAATTCTACAAGAAATTTAGTGAAGACCTAACACCACTACTTCTCGAACTCTTTAATGAAATTGAAAGGGAAACAATACTCCCAAATTCATTTCTGGAAGCAAGCATTACTCTGATTCCAAAACCAGAGAAAGATCCAACTAGGAAAGAGAATTACCGGCCAATCTCCCTAATGAGCATTGATGCAAAAATTCCTCAATAAGATACTGGCAAACCGACTGCAGCAAATTGTCAAAAATATTGTACACCATAATCAAGTGGGATTCATTCCAGGGATGCAGGAATGGTTCAATGTATGTAAATTCATAAATGTAATACATCATATTACCAGAGCCAAGGATAAAAAATCTATGATTATCTCAATAGATGCAGAAAAAGCTTTTGGCAAAGTCCAACACCTATTCATGATAAAAACTTTACAGAAAATTGGAATAGATGATCTGCATCTCAATCTGATAAAAGTCATCTGTGACAAACCAACAGCCAGCATCATACTAAATGGACAAAAACTGAAAGCTTTCACTCTAAAATCAAGAACAAGGCAAGGATGTCCACTGTCTCCACTCTTATTTAACATAGTCCTGGAAACTTTAGCCAGAGCAATTAGACAAGAGAATAAATAAAAGAAATAAAGATAGGAAAGGAAGAAGTTAAACCAGCATCATTTATAGATGACATGAGTCTCTACTTAAGATCCCAAAAATCCTACCAAAAGACTTATAGATTTAATAAGCAGATTTAGCAATGTAACTGGTTACAAAGTCAATACTCAAAATATCAATAGCCTTTTTGTACTTGAATAACAATCTCATTGGGAGAGAAATCAAGGAAACAATACCTTTTACAATAGCATCCAAAAAAATGAAATACTTAGAAATCAATCTAATGAAAGATGTAAGAGGCCTCTATACTGAAAACTATAGTACTCTGAAAAAGGAGATTGAAGAGGATATTAGAAAATGGACAAATATTCCATGCTTTTGGGCAGGAAGAATCAATATAGTGAAAATGCACCTCTAATCCCAGCACTCAGGAGGCTGAGGAATGAGGATCGTTGTGAGTTCAAGACCAGCCTGGGCTACAAAGTGAGCTCAAAGCTGACCTGAACTACATAGTGAGACCCTATCTCAAAAAATAAGGCTGGTGGCCTAAGTGCCTTGTCTGGCAGGCACAAGGTTGTGAGTTCAATCCCCAGTACCAAAAAAGAAAGAAAGAAAGAAAGAAAGAAAGAAAGAAAGAAAGAAAGAAAAGCTTTTGCATAGCAACAGAAACCACCAACAGAGTGAAGAGACAACCTACAATGTGGGAGAAAATATTTGCCAGCTCTCCCTCAGATAAAGGATTACTATCGAGAATGTATAAAGAACTGAAAAAAATCAGTCCTCCAAGATTTAAAGATCCAATCCAAAAATGGGCATATGAGATTAATACACACTTCTCAGATGAAGAAGTATAAACAGCAAATAAATATGTGAAAAAATGTTCAATCACACTGGTCATTCGAGAGATGCAAGTGAAAACTACACTGAGATTCCACCTCAACCCAGAAAGATTGGATAGTATTAAGAAGTCAATCAATAATAAATGCTGGAGGGGCTGTGGAGAAAAAGGAACCCTTCTCCACTGTTGATGGGAAGGCAGGCTGGTGCAACCACTGTGGAAGTCAGTGTGGAGATTCCTCAAAAAGCTAGTATTGGAGGTCCCATTTGACCCAGCTATTCCCCTTCTGGGTATCATCCCAAAAGAACTAAAAACATCATACCACAGTGATATATGTGCACCTATGTTTATAGCTGCACAGTTCATAATAGCCAGATCTTGGAAGCAATCTAAATGCCCCTTGACTGAGGAATGGGCAAAAAAGATATGATATTTTTATACAATAGAATACTACTCAGCTATAAAGAATGATGAACTAGACATTTTCACTCTTAAATGGATGTACCTTGAAAATATACTTATTAGTGAACTAAATAAGTCACACATACATAACCATTGTATTGTTGTAGTTGTGTGACAAGCTGAAAGAAAATTCGTGTATGTATATAAAAAATTAGTTAAGATTGTTAAAGCAAAAGAATTTTGAGTGAAAAGTAGTTTTCACAGGGTCATTTTCAGATTACATTTTTAATGTGAATTGTTCTTTTGAAAATAATACAGCAGTCATAAAAAAAGTAGTCATACAGCCTGCTTCTCTTGATTCATTGAGGAGAAAGTTTTGTGCTAATAATTTTCTGGATAATGTTTCTTATCTATATCCTATACTCTAAACAACTACTGTGAATATAACAATATGCAATGTATCGATTATTGTTACTTTCTTATTGGCCTATTTTGAAATTCTGTTTTACTGTAATCTCTTACTTTTTTCTCTTTAAAATAAACAAAAAAATTCAATAAGGCTGCTCAAAGAAATGAGACACAGTACATTTGGGAGACGGGAGACCCTTTATGTTTTGGGAGATGAAAATTTGTGGAATTTGATATCCTAGTCTTAGTTTTAGTCTTAGTCTTAGTGGATGGGAGAGAGATAATGGTCTATTCCTATGGAAAATCCCCAAAGGGTGGTCTGTGTATGGGTGAAAGAGAATCATTTGTAAGTAAAAGGCAATGGGAAGCCCCATTTGTAGCTGAAAGGGAGTTGCCAGGTTTTCTATTTGGGTAGAAGGAAAAATAAACCAGGCTTTTGTTGTGAGGCTGCAGGTTTTTTTTTTTTTAAGTACAATTTTAAGATTTTGATTTCCATGTGACCTTTCCTTATCCAGTTCTCATTTGTTCACTGCTTCATCATGATTATTGAATATCAAATTAACTTCATTGACTGATTGGCTTACTTTGGTTTGTGGGGCCAGCTGGAGTTTTTTGGAGCCTTTTTCTAATATCTGGAACCGACTGACTGATACAGTACTGATTTAAAATAATCTGACCCCTAAACTCAGAGTCTAAACTAGTGTATTTATGGAGGGCCTCTTCAAGCTGAAGCTAAAAAGCAACTGGGTTCTCATTTTGATCCTGACTAATAGACCTGAGCTTATCATAATTTACAGGTTTGGAGATTCCCTGTCACAGACCAGCTAAAATGACCTTGATGTGTAACTTTTGTTTAGCTTCTCCACCCCCTGTGTCATAATTTCACTCAAGTCCTTCCTAAGACCCAAATAATGCTTCAGTCAGCTGATTATCAGAGGGTGAAGCTAAAAATGCTTCATGACTGGCCTGCTTTGCAGCCTTTATAGTCTTTTGCCTTTCTATTGCTGTGGAACAAGAAATGAGGATGAATTGGACATCTTGCCAGGTCAGCTCAAAAGCTAATGGATATGGAAACCAACAGCAAACTTTTCAGGATCTTTAGAGAAGCTACCCAATTTCTCTTTTCACTGTCAAATATCCATAACCAAAAAGGGAACTCCCACACTGACTGTACCATTGGCATTTGCCACTTTTCATAGTGGTAGAATAGTGGCAGGCTCAGATTAGGGTTCCCTGAGTCTAAAGCCCCATAGTAAGTAGACCCAGCCTAGTATGGGGTGAACTCAGGTGATTGCTTTTATCTCCTAAGGGTACTGACTGAATAGGTTATTGAGAAGGTAGTCTGTGGGAAAAGGAACTGACAGAAGGGAGTCCTTAACAGAATCAGCACTTGAGAGATGATGACTTTTAGGGTAGAGGTCAGGTTTCTTGTAGAAGGCCATAAAGACTTTAATTTATGGCATCTCTGACCATTTGTCTTGCTCCTTATAGTAGAGATATAGTTGAAACACGGCATTATAATTCAGCCTGCCAAGGAATTGCCACGTCTCATTTTCCCCAAGTGGATACATAGGCCATTTGTTATTACACCAGGTTACAAGATGATCTCTTTTGAAGGGTCTTGGTGTGGGATTTGTCCTGATGGTTATGAAGACATCTGAGTTGGGGCACAGAAGGAATAGATGAAGTTGTTTTCTTCCATAGATAGGAGCAGCAAAAATTAGGATCTAGGTTTAGTCTCCCAGGGGTTTAACTTGGTCAGAATACACTTTCCTCCAGGAATTTTACCTGGTAGTACATATCCTTCCAGGGGTTTAACCTTGGTTTTCTTTTAAGCCCCTCAGGGTTATTATTGCCTGGGTAGGATGAATTCCTCCAAAGGCACCAGAGTTTAATCTGATTCAGTTGAATTCCTTGGGACTGGATCCCTCCAGCCCCAAGCAAGTACCATTGCTACTTCCTTGTACTCATGAGATTTCTCCTATGAACACAACTCATCTTCTGGTTAAAGAGGCCATAAGTAGGCCAACCCACTGGCTGAATGTCCCTTAGCCAATTAAAAGGGAATGAGACCCATCCCTAGAGAAAATGCTATGCACTGCATTAAGCCATAAAATATACACCTGCAGTGACAGAATCTCAAAATAAAAGCCAGGCATTATGCCCTTTTAGACAGCAGTATAAACTGAAAGCCACAGTTATCACCACAAAAGCAAAACTGAGTAAAACACAGAGCAAACCAATGTCAGCAAACTACCAGAGGAAGCAACAGCTCTAGTCAGGATACCAGGACCCAGATTAGATGAGTCAGCTAGAGCTGGCTCCTCCACTCACTGGCTCACCAGGAACCAGTGGCAGAGGGTTTAAATGTACCAGTTCCTCTCTTCCCTTACAGGAAGACATTGTATCTCTTAAACCCTCATTTTTACTTACCCAGAACCAACAACTAAACAAATGAAACACTCTGATATCTGAAAGCCTGAGGAGGAGAGGATGAATCAGAAGAGGAGAAGGAAAATCACTAAAATCTATGGAAAGAAATGAGTCTGTGACCCATAGGGAAGCACAGGCAGGAGGGTAAATCAGGAAAAGTAGGGGCTAGATAATTTAGGATTCTAATATTTATAGGTCAGACACCACTGATCTAAGTTCCCTCCCACTCTCTCAACCTCCTCTAAGTTTAAACCTGGATAATCATTGGGATGGTGTTGTGTTTATGACTGAATGGAGAGAAAGGAAGTGGATCACACAACTTCCTTGCCTTAGGATAATGGAAGATGGATAATCATTAGGGTGGTGTGGTGTTTACAGTTGAGCTAAGGGAAAGGAGTGACTCAGTTCCTTCATTTCTAACTGTACTACTATCATTTTTAATCTATGAGAGTTTTTTTATTAAATATATTTCTTGTATACAGCATACAGTCTGATTTTATTTTTTAATCCAATCTGTCGATCTATGTCTTTTGATTGGAGAATTGAGACCATTCACATAGTTATTGCTGAGGAATATTGACATAGTTCTGTCACTGAATTATCTTCAGGTTGCTGATTCCTTCTATTCCTTTATACTCAACTGATTACCCTACCAGGAATATTCATTCCATTAGGCCTTTTGACATTGTTGGCTTCACTGTCTCTTTTGAGGATATCCTTGAGAATTTTTTGGAGCACTGGTTGGTGGTCATGAATTTCTTAAATTGATCTTTTCATGGAAATATCTTATTTTTCCATCAATTTTGAAAGGTTTTTGTTTGTTTGGGTTTGGTTCTTGAGATGGTCATGATTTGCAGCACAGGCTGGATTTGAACTCATTATGTACTCCAGGCTGATCTCGAATTGGTAGTAATCCTCCTGTTTCAGCCTCCTGAGTGCTAGGATTACACACATGCACCACCACACTTGGCATGAAAGATTTTTTTTCAAGATATATCAGTCTGGATTGAAAGTTGTTTTTGAGCAGCTTTTAAGTTTCTTTCTATCCTTGTGTTTGACTTTTGAGATTTTAACTTTGATGTGTCATGGGAAAGTTTTTTTCTGATCATGCCTATTTGGCATTCTATATTACTCATTTATCTATATGTTAATTTCTTTCCTCATATCTGGAATGTTTTCTGTTATTATTGCTGTAAACACGTTTTTTAAGAATAGGAAAGCTTTATTGGGGAATAGGTATAGCTGCTGAGGGACAGGAGGGGTCCCAAGTGGGTTATCACCAAAGCCTTTGATGGGGCAATTTATACAGCAAGATTACAATGTGGGTACAACATGCATCAAATCAATCATTAGTAGTACAGTTAGAAACAAAGGAGTTGAGTCACTTCCTTCTCATCAATCAGCTGTAAATGCCATACCATCCTAATTCTTATCCATGCTTCCACATCCTAAGACAGGGAAGTTGTGTGATCCACTTCCCTTCTCTTAATTCAAGTGTAAGCCAAACACCACCTTATTGATTACCCAGGTTTAAACTTTGGAGGTCTTGCAGATTGCTGATGGGTGGGAGGGAGAGAGAGAGACTTTGGCTCCATGGTGTCTGACTCTGTAATACCAGAAACTGGAGTTGTTGAGTCCCCTTTTTTCCTTCAAACTTGAGTCCTTTTCTCCTTTTCCCCTTGAGTCCTTTTTTCTCTTTCACTCTCTTTTTCCCTTTACCCTTCTCCCTATTCCTACAACTGTCCCATGATCTTCAATAAGTGTAACTACTTACTACATACTATGAGGTGTGTGCTTGGCAATTCTTTCCTTGTCATACACAAAGTCCCGGACTATTTTTGACCCACTCAGCTGTAGCATCTGGCCAGGAGGACTCTACCAAACCTCTGGAGACCTCACCAGACACTCAAGGCATCATCAACTCAGAGACATTCAGAAACTTCAGCATAAGTGGGCAATCACACAATCCAGCTGGCTTAGATAATTTTTACTCATTGCAGAGACAGAATACCTGATGCCCAAAATTAGGGAAGGAAAGGTCTATTTCTTACGGTTCTCAGGGGTTTCCTGTCCATACTCAGTTGGCTCCAAGTCAGCGTGGCATGGCAGGTCAGTCATTCATCACGGCTGCCAAACAGCAAGGTGAACCAGTGAGAGAAAGAGCAAAAGGAAAGACCTGTGTTCCTCCTGCCTTCCTCTGTAAGTCAGCTCTGCCCCTGGGCGGGTGCAACACTCACATCACCAATCCCAGTGCTAGACAACAAACCAATCAGGAATGCCAGACTCAGCCCCATCCAAATTACATGAGGACTTGGGGGGACACAGTATCCAACCAATACACCAGCCAACAAGGTAACTCCCCACTCCATGGGGAGACCCTCTTTCTTACCCTTGCTGAGCAAAAAATGGATTCCTTGGAGGAAAGCCAGACCAATCACCACTTGGAGAACACTAGACTGTGGGACAAAAGGCTTCTGTCCTCATGGGGGCAAGAGGGACCCTGCAGATCAGTTAGGTTTATATTCTGTTGTTGAAAGGAAAATAACATGACAAAGTTAAGCCAGTACATATCAGTTATATCTATCAATGTAAATGGTCTCAATTCACCAATTAAAAGAAATAGGCTAACAGAATGGATCAAGAAACAGGATCCAACAATATGCTGTTTAGAAGAAATACATCTGACTCAAAAGTAAACTCATAGACTAAAAGTCAAAGGATGGAGAACAATATACCATGCAACAGGAACCCAGAAAAAAGTGAGTATAGCTACTCTGTTTGCAGACAGTGTAAACTTCAAACCAAAAATGATCAAAAGGGATAAAGAAGGTCATTACATACTTGTTAGGGGGAAAATTCAAGAGGAAGAGCTAACAATCATAAATATGTATGCACCAAATACAGGAGTACTCAACTACATAAGACAAATACTAATGGGTGTGAAAAACCAAATACAAAATAACACAATTATAACAGGGGACCTTAATACCCCATTGTCACATAGAGATAGATCAACTAGACAAAAGTTGGCAAAGAAATAACTGAACTGAATCAAACCTGTGAACAAATGGATTTAGCAGATGTTTACAGTGTTCCACCCAACAACATCAGAATACACATTTTTCTTAGCTGCACATGGGATGTTCTCTAAAATAAAACATATGGGCACTCCAGAGGCTCGGAACTCCTCGTAGCCAGACTCAAGGTCCTGGTGGTGCCACACTCTGCGGTGCACTCCACCCAGCTGCCTGGGTCCCAGGGATTCGACCCCCACCCAGTGGCAGGTCCAATGACACACTCCGGGTGTGAGCCCTCACTAGCTGCACAGAGGATCGAGCTCTGCCCAGCCCAGCATCCCAGCACAATCCATCAGAGCAATGACCAGCCAGCCTCACAGGACACAAAGGTACTGAGCCCAGCCTAGCCCAGAACCCCAGAGCTGCTCATCAGGGAGCAGCCAGCATAGCTGCAAGGCCTTGGGGAATTTAAGCTCTGCCCATTAGAACACAAGACATGAGTGCCATTGCTCAGGGGTGTGACCGTGTGGCAGGTCCTAGAGGTTGTGAACTCTAACCAGTGAGGAGCGAGGCACCTTACACTGGGGGCACACCTGGACTTGCCCCACACTCCAGAGGCTCTGAACTCCTCAAAGCCAGAATCAAGGTCCAGGTGGTGCCACACTCTGGGGTGCACACCGCCCAGCCACCTGGGTCCGAGGGATTGTGACCCCAACCCATTAAGGCAGTAGGTCCAGTGACACATCCCAGGGTTGTGTCTCTGCTAGCCACCTGGGTTGCAGAGGTTCTGAATACTACACAGCCAGGTTCTAGACCCCAGGAACAAGCTCCAGGGGTGTGACTCTGCTTGTTACAGGGAGGATATAAACTTTGTCCAGCCCAGCATCCCAGAGAAACCCTACAAAGTACAGCAGGGGAATACATGGCCAGCCTCACAGACCACAGAACACAAGGATCCAGCTCCATAGTCTGGGGGTGTGCCCCAGCTAGCCACAGGAATATTGGAGGATTGAAGCTCTACCCAGCAGTGTTCCAGTGCAATCCATTGGGAGCCTGCCTGCCCAGCCACACAGGTCCCAGAAGAAAATGACAAAACGAAAGAGCAAGAGGCAGTGTCAATCTCCCAGCCCACTGAGAACAAACCCAAGAGACACTGAAATGGAAGACACTGGGAGTCACACAACTGAACTTTCTATTTTTTTTTTTTTTTTTTTTTTTTGCGGCACCGGGGATTGAACTCACAACCTTGTGCCTGCCAGGGCAGGTGCTTAAGGCACTGAGCCAAACTCCCAGCCCTGGTTTTTTGAGGCAGGGTCGCACTATGTAGCTCAGGCCGGCCTTATGCTCGCATTGTAGCCCAAGCCGGCCTCGAACTCACAACGCTCCACCTACCTCAGCCTCCCAAGTGCTGGGATTAAAGGCGTGCACCACCACGCCCGGCACAACTGAACTTTCTGAAATGATAGCAACTGAAGTAGAGAAACAACTCCATGAAGCTATAGAGGAACTCAAATCAGAAATAATCTCTCGGCTAAAATATGAAATGCCCATCATTATGAAAGAAATGTTGAGTGTATCTAAAGAAGATCAAGATAAAAAAAATAGAAGAACATAAGAAAATGATGGAAATTTTGAATGAACAAAGTAAGACACAAAGAGAATGCATGAAGTAGATTCAAAGGGAAATTCAGGAAATGAAAAATTCCATTGAAAGTTGGCAAAACCACTTGAATGAAGCTGAAGATAGAGTCTCAGACCTTGAAGACAGCATGGATGCTTACGATCATGAAAGAAAAGATCTCTTAAAAATAACAAGGAATCAGGAAACAACAATTCAACAGCTACAAAATGATGCCAAGAGAAAAAACGTAAGATTAATAGGCATAAATGAAAAAGCAGGGGTTAATACTAATGACCTGCAAACACTATTTGCAGAAATAATAGCAGAAAAATTTCCAAACATGGGAAGAGAATCTGATATACAGGTAAGTGAGGCATACAGAACACCAATTAATCATAAACAAAATAAATCTTCACCCAGACATATAATAATTAGGATATCAGAAATACAGCACAAGAACAGAATACTAAAAGCTGTCAGAGAAAAGAAACAGATCACCTGTGAAGGAGAGCCTATCAGAATCACAGCAGACTTCTCAACACAAACTTTCAAGTCAAGAAGAGCTTGGAGTGAAGTATTTCAAATCCTGAAAGAAAACAATTTGCAACCCAGATTGATGTATCCTAAAAAACTATCTTTAAAAATTGATGGAGAAATAAGATACTTTCATGACAAAGAACAATTGAAGAAATTCATGGCCAACAAACCAACACTACAAAGAGTACTGAAAGACACTCTAGAAAGAGACAAAGATAACTACAACCTTAAGAAGAACAACAAAAGAAAACCACTAAACAGGGCAAACAATTAAACACAAAATATAGAAAACCAGCAACAGAAAGATATCATGACAGGGAGCCAGTACATATCAGTTATATCAATCAGTGTAAATGGTTCCAACTCACCAATGAAAAGAAATGGACTGGCAGAGTGGGTTAAGAAACAAACTCCAACAATAAGCTGTGTATAAGAAACACATTTAACTCAAAAGGAAACTCACAGACTAAAAATCAAAGGCTGGAAAACAATATTCATGCAACAGGAACCCAGAAAAAAGCAGCCATAGCTATTTTGTTTGCAGACAATGTGAACTTCACACCGAAAATGATCAAAAGAGATAAAGAAGGTCACTACATACTTGTTAGGGGAAAGCTTCAAGAGGAAGACATTACAAACATAAATATATATGCACCAAATATGGGAGCACCCAACTATGTAAGACAATTCTTAATAGACATGAAAAACCAAATAATAATACAGTTGTAATGAGGGATCTTAACACCCCACTGTCACAAAGAGACAGATGAACCAAACAAATAATCAGCAAAGAAATAACATAACTGAATCAAACTTGTGAACAAATGGACCTAGTAGATGTGTACCAAGTGCTCCACCCATCGACATCAGAATACACATTCTTCTCAGCTGCACATGGGTCATTCTATAAAATCGATCATATACCAGTCCACAGAACAGGCTTAAGTAAATGCAAAAGAATTGCAATAATTCCATGCATATTATCTGACCATAGAGTGATAAAATTGGAAATAATGACAAAAAACTCACAAGAACCCCATAAACACAAGGAAATTAAATAATACTCTTCTAAACAATCAATGGGTCACAGAAGAAATTAAAGAAGAAGTTAAACAAATTATACAACTGAATAAAAATGCAAATACAAATTACCAGAACCTGTGGGACACAATGAAAGCAGTCCTCAGAGGGGGAAATTTATAGCCCTAAACTCCCACATCAGAAAAATGCAAAGAACACACATAAACAACCTGTTGCTGCACCTCAAACTCCTAGAAAAAGAAGTCCAAAGAATGGAGGAAATTATAAAGATCAAAACAGAAATTAATGCAATTGAAACTAAGAAAATAATACAAAGAATTAATAAATTAAAGAGTTGGTTCTTTGAGAGAAGAAATAAAATTGATAAACCCCTAGCCAAACTTAACAAAAAGAGGAAAGAAACAACTCAGATGAATGCAAAAAGAAACAAAAAGGGTGAAATCACTACAGATCATGTGGAAATACAGAAGATCATCGACACCTACTTCAAAAACCTTTATTCACATAGATTCGATAACACAGAAGAAATGGACAGATTCCTAGAAACCTATGAATTACAAAGCTGAATCAAGAAAATGTAAAACTGCTGAATAACCCAATTTCCATTCATGAAATTGAAAATGTAATTAGAACCTTAGGAACAAAGAAAAGTCCAGGTCCTGATGGATTCACTGCTGAATTCTACAAGAAATTTAGGGAAGACTTAATGCCAACACTCCTTAAACTCTTCAATGAAATTGAAAGGGAAGCAAGTCTCCCTAACTCATTCCTGGAAGCAAGTATTACCCTTATACCAAAACCAGAGAAAGACCCAACCAAAAAAGAAAATTATACACCAATCTCCCTAATGAACATAGATGCAAAAATCCTCAATAAAATACTGGCAAATAGAATACAGCATGTAATCAGGAAGATTATACACCATGCTCAAGTGGGATTCATCCCAGGAATGCAGGGATGGTTCAACATATGCAAATCAATAAATATAATACACCACATCAACAGGGCCAAGGACAGGGATTTCATAATCATCTCAATAGATGCAGAAAAAGCTTTTGACAAAATCCAAGACTCATTCATGATAAAAACCCTACAGAAAATCGGAATAGACAGTCTCTACCTCAACCTGATAAAAGCCATATATCATTAACCAACAGCCAACATCTTACTAAAAGGACAAAAACTGAAAACTTTCATCCTAAAATCAGAAACAAGACAAGGATGTGCATTATCACCACTCCTATTCAATATAGTTCAGGAAACATTAGCCAGAGCAATTAGATAAGAGAAACAAAAAGAATAAGGATAGGAAAGGAAGAAGTAAAATTATCATTATTTGCAGATGATATGATACTCTACATAGAAGACTCCCAAAACTCCATTGAAAGACTTCTAGATGTAATAACCAAATTCAGTAATCTTGCTGGATACAAGGTCAACACTTAAAAATCAATAGCATTCTCCCAGGGAGAGAACAATGTGCCTTTTGAGAACCCTCCATGTTGGACCAAAAGGCAGCAACCAGAAGGAACCCCGCCTGCCTCCCTGGTGAGTGTGCACAACTGTGCAAACTCCAGGAAGAGAAAGAGATGTGTGTCCCATAGGCCTACCGGCGTGCGGCTACGAATCAAGGACCTCCCTCCACCACCCCGTAAGCAACCTGCTTGCTCAGAGGACCTGCTAAGTTCATAGCAACTAAGTACATAAAGCGACTAAATGGTTGTATTGTTAGGTTGTTTTGCAAGCCTGGTGCCCATAGTCGAGCATTTCTTGGGTAGATGACATTGTGCAGTGTGGCAAATATGTGGGACTGTCCTCTGTTTTGTCTTCTAGTCCCAATATTGTTCTCATTGTTTTGCTTAATTTTGTTTAATTTTTGTTTCTTTTTTTTTCTTCATTTCATATCCTGTTTTTATTGGTTTTATTGTGTTTTGTTTTTGGTTTGTTTTTGCTATGCCTGATGGAATGGTCAACTATTCTGAAAGTAACAAGATACAATATAGTAGCCATTGTTTTCATAATATCTCTCTTTGAGTTCTATGCCAGTTCTACTGCTTTGTTTTGATTGTTCTGTGATCTTTTGTTGGAATTTACTATCTTTAAAATAAAAATAAAAAAATTTAAAAAATCAATAGCATTCTTGAACAAAAACAACAAAACCACTGATAGAGAAATAAGGGAAACCACAACCTTCACTATACCATCCAAAAAAAAAAAAAAATGAAATACTTAGGGATCAACCTAACAAAGGAAGTAAAAGATCTATACAGTGAAAATTACATTACTCTGACAAAGGAAATCAAAGAGGATTTCAGAAAATGGAAAGATGTTCCCTGTTCATGGATAGGAAGAATGAACATTGTGAAAATGGCCATTCTCCCAAAATTGTTGTACAGATTTAATGCAATCCCAATCAAAATACCACTTGCATACCTCACAGAGCTAGAGAAATCATCCCTAAAATTCAGCTGGACCCAGAAGAGACATAGAATAGCAAAGGCAATTCTGGGCAACAAAGGCAAGGCAGAAGGCATCACAATACCTGACTTGAAATTATACTACAGAGCTACGGTGATAAAATCAGCATGGTCTTGGAGTAAAAACAAACCTGAGGATCAACGGGATAAGTTAGAGGATACAGCCACAAGTACAAACGCACTCAGCCACCTCATCTTTGACAAAGGGACCAAACATGTACACTGGAAGAAAGACAGCCTCCTTAATAAGTGGTGCTGGAAAAACTGGCTTCCCATATGCCAAAAACTAAAACTAGACCCATGTCTATCACCATGCACTAAACTAAAGTCAACATGGATCAAAGATCTGAATATTAAAACAGAGACACTAAAACTGCTGGAAAACAAAGTAGGTAAAAATCTTGATGACATAGGAGTAGGCAGAGAGTTCATGAACAAAAACCAAACTGCACGGGAAATACTTTCCAGCATCAACAACTGGAATCTCATCTTATTAAATAGTTTTTGCATGTCAAAGGAAATCTCCAACAGAGTGAAAAGAAAACCCACAAATTTGGAAAATATCTTAGCCAACTGTCCCTCAGACAAAGGACTTCTATCTAAAACATATAAAAAATTTTTAAAAAATCAGGCCCCCATAATTCAAAGACCCAATCCAAAAATGGGCATCTGAGATGAATACACACTTCTGAGATGAAGAAATGCAAATGGCAAATAAATATATGAAAAAATGTTCAACATCAATGGTCATTCAGGAAATGCAAATTAAAACAACACTGAGTTTCCACCTCACCCCAGAAAAAATGACCAAGATCAAGAAATCAAACAATAACAAATGCTGGAGCGGCTGTGGGGAAAAAGGAACTCTTCTCCACTGTTGATGGGAGTGTAGACTGGCGCGACCACTGTGGAAATCAGTGTGGAGATTCCTCAAGAAGCTAGAATTAGAGATTCCATTTGACCCAGCTCTCCTGCTTCTGGCCATTTTTCCAGAAGAATTGAAAACATCAAACACAGTGATATATGTGCACCCATGTTTATAGCAGCAGAATTTGTATTAGCCAAAGCTTGGCAACAACCCAAGTGCCTATCAATCAAGGAATGGATAAAAATGATATGGTATTTTTTACATAATGGGGTACTGCTCAGCTGTAAAGAAAGATTACTTTGAGACTTTTATAAGTAAATGGATGAAACTTGAGGCCATACTCTCAAGTGAAATAAATCAAATTCACATTTGTAAATACCGTATTGCTTCCCCAGTGTAAAAAACTGAAAAACTATATGCAATCCAAAATCTGCAATGCATGCTGTGTAAGGGTAAGAAACTGCTCAAAGAGGAAAAGTAATTGGGATGGGGGAAAGGAGGAAAGAAGGAAAGGAAAAAGAAAAAGACATAGATTTGTATATACATATATATATAAGATAGCTAAAATGACTATGCTACTAAATGTATTACTTATTGGAAAAGAACGTTTAATAATCTTATGATTAGATCAATTTTACATGTCTATATCTGTTAATCTAAGCAACTGTTTTGAACGTAACAATATGCAATATTACAACCATTGTCAAATTCCTATCATCTTGTTTTGCAAATCTATACTTTTATTGTATTGGATTTGTTGTTGTTTGCCTCTTTTGCTTTTTGTTTGTCTTTTCTGTGTCTTTTTTCTCTTAAATAAATTTTAAAAAATAGCAACAGATCATGAAGTCCAGCAGCTGCTCTATCATGCAAAGAAGAATAATGTAATATTGATTGGAGTAAATGAAAAAAAGCAGGAGATAGCATAAATGATATAAAAAAAAAACTGTTCACAGACATCAAGGCAGAAAACTTCCATGCAGGGAAAAAGTATTTAATATATAGATAAGTAAGGCATAGAGAATTCCAATTATCCATAATAAAAAAATCTACAATCAGGCATATCATTGTCAAGATTCCAGAAATTCTCAGCCTCCCAGGCATGTACCACCATACCTATCTTTTTCTTTTTTTTAAAGGATATGGTTGGAAAGTCAAGTCTTTCTTCCTTTCCCTTAGATGTTTTCCTTTTGCATTATACAAGTTTTGAAGTTTAATACATTTGAGTTTACGTACTTTTTCCCCTTAACAATAAATATTTTTATGCATTAAGAAATCCTTTGCTGCCAGGCATATGGGTAAATACTTGTAATCCCAGCACTCTGGAATACTGAGGCAAGAGGATCAGTTTGAGCCCAGTGACTTAGCAAGATCTTGTCTAAAAATAAAAAATGATTTGGCTGTATCTCTGTGTGAATGCCGTAGGTTGAGGTGGCAAAGACCTTCTATGAAGATATTCAGTATATGCAGGTGCCACTGGTCCATGCAGTCATCTCATGTCTCTGTTACTTCTTTGACCCTATCACTGGCCACATTCATTCCACAGAAATGGAATTCAGCCACATGCTTCTGCACTGTGCCATTAGCCTGGGCCACTTAGGAGCCTTGTGCCTTGCCTACCTCATACAGTACATGCCATGTCCCTGCCCACAAATGGCCCAACTCCTGCTGACCCACCAGCAGACCCAACAAAGCAGCTCTTTTGGCAGCAACTCACCCACTATAAGTTCCAGTTGTTTGACAAGAATACTATGTGTAACTTAGTGTGGTAGTGCACACTTGTAATTGTAGCACTAGAGAGGGTGAGGCAGGAGGATCACAGTGAGTTTGAGGCCAGCCTGGGCTACAAAGTGAGTTCAAGTCCAGCCTGAGTTGCATACCAAAACCCTGTCTCTAAAACATAAAAAAAAACCTGTGTGTAACATCACTTTTCCATGACACTGATTCTGGACATGTGTGAGAAGGGAGTTCATTTGATGATACTACTATGAGCTATTCTGAGTTGAGGTCAATAGTACAAATCTGTTGTTGAGCCTGTACCAAGATGATACCTTTTATAAGGGCAAGTAAAAAATGAGAGAGAGAGATAGAGAGAGGCAGACACACACACAGACAGACAGACAGAGATACTGCAGCCTTTAATCTTTTAAGAGTGGCAGGTAATGTATGCTGGCCAGAAGCATGAGGCAGGTGACAAAACAGATAAAGAAACCAGTGCCGAATGCACATAGCAGGCCTGCAATCCTGTAGCTCTATCCCTGACTACCAACCCAGCAGGGAATCTGCCACAGTCCCACCTTGGCTTCTTCAAGTCCAAAGTTAGAGCTTTAACCATCATGGCACCTCCTGAGTTTTTCATAGTAAGTACCAAACTACTGAATAAGTGAGTTTCCAGCTGTCCTCCAGGGACACCCAGGGCCCCAGGTGACCCCATAGCCACATTTTACCACACTGATCCCATTCTTTTTTTCTAGATGAGATTTATATAGAGTGCAATTTTCAAAGAAGAGAAAGCATGCCATTGTATAAAAATTTTTAAAAAGCAAGGCATGGTGCACTCATGTAATCCCAGCACTAGGAAGGCTGAGGCAGAAAGATTGCCATCAGTTCAAGGCCAGCCTGGGATACACAGTGAGACCCTGTCTCAAAAAATTTTTTTTTCTTTTCTTTTCTTTTCTTTTCTTTTCTTTTCTTTTCTTTTGGTACCAGGGATCAAACCCATGAGCTTATGCTAGCCAGGCAGGCACTTGTGCTGCTGAGCTAAGTCCCCGGCCCTAATTTTTTAAAAACCTTTTTGAATGCTGTTTTACAGGGCAAGATCTTTTTTCCCTTTATATTTTATTTGTAAATTTTATATATACATAGTGAGAACACTCATAATTGGTAATTTGTGACGGCAAGGTCTTAAAAGTCTGTACCAATCCTTTACCAACTCCCTTCTCCAGGGTTCATGGGGAAAGCAGGTCCGACAACCTCACAGGGCTTGGCTTGGAAGACTGGAGCTGCAGACCAGGACCCAGCTTTGTCATTTCCTCTGCATGTGATCTTGGAGACTCAATATCCTCATCTGTCAAGATTCATCAATTGGATGGCACAGTGCCTGCTGAATGGTGTGGGTTACCATGAAGGACAGATAAAATCTGTTCTTGTTGGTCCTACAACAACACAGTTATCCTCACAAAGGAATTTTTCTCATCTATGCACAACCCTTTGTTGTTCACAAAGTATCCTTATAAAAATCACCCTGGGTGGGAAACAAATGATTTAAATCCTACCTCAGAAAAGGCCTAGATTTAGGAGGCTTTTTAGAATTCCCACTATGTCTAGTCCAGATGTAACCCAGAGGTCCTGAAGCAAGGCCTTGATTTCAGCTTTCCCCAAAAAGGCCTTGTTCACAATCACTAAGCATTAGAGCCAATGCTCCAGTCTGGTTGACTCCAGGGTCAACAGGGCATGTATCAAAGGGACAAATGAGAGAGCTTCACCACTGTATGCTGGAATCCAGGAACTTGGTGCCAGGACCTGGCTCAAAAATAGCTATTCTAATCCAGAGCTTTTCAGATGACATATCAGACAAAAAGCACGACTGCTCCACTTGATGGTCTGATACTGGTTTGTGCATCCAGAGCCCCAGTAGAGACCAAATGTCCTTTCTCTTTACACCTACCTACACTCCAATTTCACAAAGGGAGTATCCAGGTGTCCAGTGTAGGAGAATTGGGGGAGAAGGAAAATCACTATTCCAGACTGATCTTTTCACTTTACAGATAAAAGAATAGACCCAATTCTTAAGAACATATTGTTAACAAAATATAACAGAATAATATAGGGTTGGTGGTGTGGCTCAGTGGTGCTCTATCTAGCATGAACAAGACCCTAAATTCAATCCCAGAGTCACACATACAAACACAAAATCAATGTAGTTAACAATATGTTTAAGTGCTTATTGTGGCAGTCATTTAGTTAAATGCTTTGTAGACATAATCTAGTTTAATCCTCACCACAACCCTATGAGTACTATTATTTTTCCCAGATGAAAGACCTGAAGGGCCAGGTGTGGTGCCATATGCCTATAATCCCAGCACTCAGGAGTTTGAGGCCAACTGGGCTACGTAGTGAGTCCAAGGCCAGCCTGAACTGCATGGCAAGATACTATCAAAAAAAAAAAAGGCCTGAGTTTTAGTAAGATTGTGTTAACTCCCGTGTACACACAGTTATTAAATGTTGTGAGAAGAGATTTTAAAATAAGTTATTTCAATATCAATATATTTGATTATAAGTGTATCCTTACAAATCTGCAACACTATCCCTCACCTCTATTCAAAGTGCCACTTAGACTATGAATCTACTTGTTTGATATTAAAGAGTTAGATTTTAAAAATATAAATTGGACCATTTATACTTTTGCTTAAAATCCTCCTTACTACTGTATTTAGTGTAAAATCCAAATTCCTTATTATGGACTTTTCCTACTTCTCCCACCTCATCTCTCTCTCTTAGGCCTCTATACTAGGTGCATCCCCTACCTGGAATGCTCCCCTCATCCCACATACCTACTGCATTTCCCCAAAACTAAGACCTAACCAGAAAATACTCCCTACTATGGTTTTTTCAGGATGCTTGTAGTATAAGCCCTACTTCCAAAAATAAGCCCCAGTTAAAGATCATTAGCCAGATGAATGAATTTAGTTCATCTGTTACAACCCACAATGAATTATTGAATTATAAAAGAATATTAATGTATAATTAAATATAAACAAATATTGACATTAATACTTAAAATAAATGATAATATAAATTAGAATTAACTATTTGCAAATACCTACCTGGGCACATTTGGATATGAGGTAAACAGCTATGTAAACAGGTGAATTAGAGACTTATTTCCAAATGACTAATCAGAGTACAGACACAGTGCACGAACTATGTGTGCACTTGAAAAGTGACATGTTGTGGCTAATATGAACCCTCACAAATTAATTCGCTGCGTTGTAAGAAATGTACTTAATGGACAACCCACTCGGGCCCCCTTCTGTCCCTCAGACAGAAGCTTTCTTTCTCTCAATAAATATCTTCTGCTCTAAAAAAAAAGAAAAAAAAAGAAATGTACTTAATGCACTTAAGTGAAATAAATGTATTTTGAACTTTTGTGCTTGCATTTTTCGTTATTGCTTTTGTGTGGACCACAATTCCTTTTTTTTTTTTTTCTTTGAGATAGGGTCTTGTTATGTAGTTCAAACTGGCCTTGAACTCACCACGAAAGTCTCTACCTCCTGACTTCTGGGATTACAGTTGTGTGCCACTAACATCCAACTGCCGCCCTGCTTGAAACTTTTTTTTTCCTTGAGACAGGATCTCTCTATGTTATCCAGGCTGACCTCAATCTTGCAATCCTCCTGCCTCAATCTCCCAAGTATTGGGATTACATGTGTGTGCCATCATGGTGTCTGTCATACTTCCATTCCAGCAATGTTTTACTTAGCACATACATATTTTGTGTTTTTCTGTTTAGTCTATTTTTCCTTCCATTACAATGTAAGTTCAAGTAGAGTGGACACCTTATCTGTTTTGTTTATTTTGAAGTTCAAGTTACTCACAAAGATGCTTGCTTACTTTAGTTAAATAAATTAATATTGTACATGATCAGTAAGTAGTACCTGTTTACTAATGAATGGTAGGGGATAAATTGAAAAAGCAGCTGGGTGTGGTGGTGCATGCCTTTAATCCCAGGACTGGGGAGACTGGGGCAGGAGGATCATTGTGAGTTGGAGACCAGCCTGGGTTACAAAGTGAGTTCAAGGCCAGCCTGTACTGCATAGTGAGACCCTGTCTCAAAAAATAGGGGCAAGGATTTAGCTCACAGGCCTAAGCACCTGCATGGCAGTCATGAGGTTGTGATGTCGATCCCCAGTACAAAAAAAAAAGCAGATGAGAGGGAATTAATGTGAAAATGTATCAGTTCAGTCAGATTTTGTCTAATGTTATAAACCAGTGATGGTGAGCCATTTTTTCTTTTTGGTATTGGAGATTGAATTCATAACCTTGCACTTACCCAGCAAGTGCTTGAACCACTGAGCTAAATTCCCAGCCCAACAGCCTGCTACAGTATGCGTGCCAAAGGTTCACTACCACTGGTATAAAGAGTGTCCAGCAGTATCTAACAGAGATGCCAAACAAATACAGTACTTGTAGTGTGGATGAACAATAAGCAGTATTACTAGCTTGGTTCTTGGAAAAATTGCTTAAGCTTTCAGTGTTTAAGTTTCCTCAACTATAAAGTGAAAGTTAAAACTCACTTTATAGTGTTGGGCTATGCATAGTATGGGGTAATCTAAATTATGTGTCTGACATGTACTAGACATCTATCGGTTAGTTTCTTTTATATGTCTATTTTATGGTTTATAAAGTTCTTATAACCTTTTCTAGATTTGTGACCTCATTTTATTTCCGCAGCCTTCTATAGTGCTGTTCATCAGTGTCATTTTACAGATGAAAGGAAGACTCGTCATGGGTGTCTTGGTAAGGAGAAGTCAATGGGCATTTTTTGCTTGTCTCGTTTTTTTGAGACAGGGTCTCACTATGTAGTTCAGGCTGGCCTTGAAATCAAGATGCAGCCTAAACTGGTCTCTAACTCACAGTAAGTCTCCTGCCTCAGCCTCCCCAGTGCTGGGATTAAAGGTGTGTGCCACCACGCCCCATCCAATGGGCATGTTTTATAATCAGAGGAGCAACACAATAAGTGCTTTTTTTTTTTTGGTACTGGAGATCAAACTCACAACCTTGTGCTTGCCAGGCAGGCACTGTGCCACTGAGCTATATCCCCAGCTCCAGTAAGTGGTTTTTGAAGAAAATGTCCTAGTAAGTTATAAGAGGCTTGACTCAAGAAATTGGAGAAATAGTACTTCAATTGATAGCATAAAAATAAGGTGATAAAGGCCTGCACTACAAGACAGAAGAGTATTTAAAAGCCTAATATTTAAAAATCAATGAAGTTAAATAGCTAGGTAAGCAAAAAAAAAAAAAAGTTTCAAAAAAGATTAGAAGTTTCCAAAACTGGTTGACTGAAATAAATGATGGTATTAACAAAACCAAAAAATGATTAGGAAATAAAACTTGGCTAGGGTGACAGTGCCCACCTATAATTCTACAAACTAGGGAGGCCCAGGTAGAAGGACTGAAAATTTTAGGTCTGGGTAACTTAGTGCGCCTGCCTCAAAATAAAATATATGAAAGGGTTGGGGTATTGTCCTGTGGGCCTTGGGTTCAATCTCCCATACGGGGGCGGGGGGAATTTGGGAAAATCATGGGCAGTAGACCGTCTCTTCAACATTTATCTAGAATTTCTGGCAAATAATGACCAACATTTGACCATTTCTTCAGTGCCATCGCTGATTTTTCTTGATTTCACTCCTCCTACGGGAATTACCACCTGGATTAGAGCGTTGGAAGTTCCAGAACTTTGGCTACATCGTCTTTTTCCTTCTCTTGAAAGCCGGGAACACTCATTTATTTGCCCTTCCTAGTTTTAAGACTATAGGTCTTCTCCAGGTCAGCACGAACAGCTTCTTCGTTTTTTTTCAGGCTCAGAACTCCTCAATAGTGAAGAAGCTCAAACTCCTTTCATTTACGTTCAGAACACAGCCCCTCGCAGCGAGCTGACGTCACTTCCGGCGCGCTGACGCTCAGTTCGGCGTGCCGACGCCTGCGTCAGCAAAGAGCGGGGCTGGGGGTACCCGGTTTGAAGTCGTGCGGGTCGGAGGGCTGGTGCCTCCGAGGCTGTCTCAGACCCTTGGTTCCCGGCTGTGGCGGGAACGAATTTGAGTAGGTGGCGGGGCAGATGCCCGAGGACCCGCGCCCGAACACCTCGCACCTCGCCGGCCGCTCCCCTCTGCTCCGCGGCCTGGGCCTTTACCGCTCTGATCTCTGGAAACTAGCGCCTCAGCGGCGCGGCGCATAGCTCGCGGGAGCTGCGAACCGTCGGCGCCCGGCCATGGCTGTCTCCAGGTGGGTCTTGCTGCTTACGAGCGCATGGGTAAAGGGGTCGAGCGAGGCGCGGGCTTTACTCAACGGCCCAACTTCTAGAGAGCAACGCTTCTCATTGTCACTGGACTCCGCTCCTACTTCCCTAGACTTCGGAGTTCGCCCCTTAGTCGTCAGGGGTTTTGGCTCGGGTTATTTCTCGTGAATCGGTTCACGACCCCCCCCCCCCCCCCAGTAAACTAGGTCCCTTGGCACTTT
>RJWM01004380.1:0-16467 GCA_004363535.1 Dasyprocta punctata | reverse complement strand
CTTATCTAATTATGCCAAAATGTTTTATTTGTGGGATTAAGAATATGTTCTTTCCTGTGGCATTTTTTTCTTATTTGAAGTTGAATTCTTCCTTTTGTTAAGCGGCGAGCATTTCATTGACAGGATTGTGATCTTAAATAGATTACTGTATTAGCACCAGCTTTCAAGAGGTATCACAAATCTTAAATTATTTTGAAGTATTGTCCCGCGTAGGAAAAGTCTAAAGTTATAGAAAGACTCCCAAGACGTTTGTTTGTATAGCTGTAGGAGAAAAACTCTTCTCTGATGATAGAAAGATTGAAACACTTTTTTGAGAAGTTTGATTTTGGTAGACCCTATATGAATGTAAATAGGAATAATCCCTCCGTTATAGCAATCAGAATGATTCACCAAGTTCTTTTTTCTTTTTCTTTTCTTTTCTTTCTTTCTTTTTTTTTTTTTTTTGTTACTGGGAATCGAACTTAGGACCTTGCGCTTGCCAGGCAGGTGCTGTGCCGCAGAGTTATTTCCCCGTCTCCTCACCAAATTCTTTGATGAGACAACTTCATGAAAATTGGGATCTTCTGCCACATAGACTGAAGGAAAAATGGTGAAAATAAAGTTGTCATTTATTTTTCATAACTAATTGAGCATATGCTTTGAGCATATTGTGTGCTAAAGTTTTACCTGTTTTATAAGAGAAAGAATAACCCAGCCCTCACAGACTCCCTACACAACTGATGAAATAGTGTGTGGGAGAGGTCTGTGGGAGTTGGGTGAAGGGGGTTGCTAGATACCCATAGTATGGGAAATCTAACTTTTATTTCATAAATTAATCCAGTCAATGTTTGGAAGTTATTTTGTGATATATAAAATGAAAACCTGCTTGAATGTAAGTGGTTTTTTAGATTTCTGCAAGTGCGGAAATTAAATACATATAGGATTATAAAACTCAAACCTCAAAAAAGTATCCTAATTTATTCATATAGCTACAAATTATATACATTTTAAATACATTGATACATAAGTTTAATGAAATTTATCAAGTATTACGATTTTTTTTTTTTTTTTTTGGTCGGTACCGGGGATCGGACTCACAACCTCCTGCCTGCCAAGCAGATGCTTAAGCCACTGAGCCAAATTCCCAGCTGTTTTTTCCGAGGCAGGGTCGCACTATATAGTTCAGGCCGGCTTTGCTCACGTTGTAGCCCTAGCCAGCCTCGAACTCACAACGCTCCACCTACCTCAGCCTCTGGAGTGCTGGGATTAAAGGTTTGGGCCACCACGCCTGGCTAGGTGTTACAATGTTTAAGGGAATGATTACTTCCTTTCTTAGAGCATACAGTATTTTCACAGTATTGGATGTAGCGTTATAGAGACAAAGCGATAGTTTAAAATGAGCCTTATCTGCATAACACTGATCTATGTACATAAAGTTTAGGACACCTGATATTTCTTAATGAATGAGTGGGTTTTGAAGGCTTCTGCCTTTTGTTCCGTTTGTTGGGTTTCCAAGAGTAGTTCTCTTTTTTTCTGTAGTTTTTTTTAATTTATTTTGCCAAAATTCTACTTCTAAAAAACTTGTAATATTTTTATAAAAGAGCTACTTTTGTGCTTGGTTTGTAATATAAGTTCAAGGGATATATTTTGAGATATCTTCCTTGTTTGGAGGTATTGCCAGGTTTGTTTTTTCTTGAATCTGTCGATTAACTTCTGTGGCAAACTTCAGTTTCAAACAGACCTACGTGCACTAAGCATGTATCTATGCTAATCTTCCTTTCTTTCCTGTGGTGTATGCTTTTAGAAATACAGACTTTCAATATTTTATATATGTATATATATATATATATAGATCTGTCTCTCTTTATATATATATATGTATTTTGTTTGTTTGTTTGTTTTTTGAGATGTGATCTCACTATGTAGTTCAGGCTGGCCTTGAATTCTCTCTATATTCCAGGAGACTTCAAACTTCTGAGGATCCTCCTGCGTATTGGGATTACAGGCATGTGCCACCACACCTGGCTCTTTAATATTATTTTATATAAAATAGAAGATAGTTCAAGAGATAAAAATCATTTGGCAGAATCAAATCTAAAATTTTTTGTTACTGTATCAGTGTACATAACTGAAGAAAAACTGTGTAATACTTTTAGGACCTTATAAGCATTTCTAACAGAAAGGAAGTACTAAATTGGTACCATCATTCCCTCATTTGCTGGGTGAAGAAATCCCCAGGTGCTGGGCTCAGTAGCACATGTCTGTTATTCCAGACTGTGGTAGGCAGGAGGACCACCTGGAGTTTGAAGTGAGTTTGGGATACATAGTGAGATGCTGTCTCAAAAATCTGTCAGTCAGATCCAGGGATAATCTTGCATTTTGCTCTTTCATCTCTCATATAGCTAGCTACCAAATCCAGTTCTTCTGTTCTACCTTTCTAATGCTTATCCTCCAATTGTTCTGTACTACCAATTATCACAGTCCTCCGTGTTACCATCCTCCAGTCCAAGGTGTCTACAAGAATAGCCTCTCTCATTTGCCTGTTAACTGTGATATTTCCCTCCACTTTGACCTTCACTTCAACCATATTTTTGCTAATGTGAAGATTTTAATGTGACTGTTTTTCTACTTAAAACCCTTTGTTTTCTGTTGCCTTAGTTCAAAGTCAAAAACATTTTATTTGATCCTTTTGTCAACTGGTTCCTGTTTCATCTTATGTCAGCTTCTTTGTACTTCCTTTCCTTCACCTATTCTTGTCTTTCCCAGAATCTATGCTCTTACCTTCCACTCTTTATCTACCAATTCATGTCTGACTAATTTCAACCTTAGTTTTTTTTATTAGTTTGTATGTCATTTTGTTTTGGAAGCCTTCTCAGATTTTACTTCATCTATGCTATTTGCAACAATATATATTCCTGTCAGCCCTAATATGTATCACACTTTGTAACTGATTAATTGTTCTCTCCCTTGCTGATTTAAGTTGTGAGAAAACTTAATGCTTTATGGTCTTTCTGTCCACATTAGAGTGCCTGGCTCCTAGGAGATACTCAGTATGTGCTTTTTCCCGTTCCTTTTTAAAAGAGGCAAGGTCTGCACAATGTTGCTCAGGCTGGTTTTAACTCCTGCCAAGTCAGGTGAGTCTCCTGGCTCAGCCTCCTGTAGCTGGGACTACAGTCCAACATTGAGCTGGCTTATACTTTGTAATTTATGTATTTTTCCTCTGCTGAGGGATTGAACCCAGATCCTCCTGAGGATGAGGAAGATCCTCTGCCACTGAGTGACATCACCAGTTTGAATACTTAGAAATTGAATGACTTTGGTTCTTTTTCTAATACCTTTTGTGATTTTACCACTTTTCCATAGTAGAATGTTTCCAGTATTTTTCAATGAGGGCTTCTGAATTTAGTTAGTTTTTCCTTATAAAGACACACATTTATTATAGCTTTCAATATTGGCAAGAGTTACAATTTTTTAAAAAAGTCATCAGAGCCAGGCACAATGGTGCCCACCTGTAATTCTAGCTATTTGGAAGGCTGAGGCAGGAGAACTACAAATTCAAGACTAACCTGGGCAACTTAGAGCTTGTTTCAAAAATAAAGTAACAAAATAAAACTGGATAAAACTCATTGGTAGAGCACTTGTCTAGCATGCATAAGACTTTGGGTTCAATTCCCAGCACTATTAAGAAAAAAGTCAGAATAATTTTTAAAGTTTAAAATGTAGTAAATTCTGTGATAGCGTGGCTTTTTTGCAAACTAGATACTATAACTCTGTATTTTGATTAAAAAGAATATTTAGACCCTGCTTATCTGCAGGTAAGATAAATCTTGCAAAAATAAGTTTGTGACCCTCTAAAATTGCAAATACAATCATAGCATTTGAAGTTTTCTATAAAATTCAGTGAAGGATTACTGAAAGATGTATGATTCTGTTGGGTCCTCAGCATAAAATGTTGTAGTGAACAATGCTGCCCATAACATGTGGTTGCTAGAGAGTCCACTTGTTTCACTCACAAATTATGTTACTTACTCCCACAAAACCAGCTTTACTTAGCAAAACAAAACAACCCCACTGAATTAGTGTTATGTTTGGGCATTCAGTGTTGCTTGCAGACAATTTAAGTCATAATTGCTAAGTCTTTGAACATCTTGTTTTGCTTTGCGAGGCTTTTCCCTAGTATCTTCTTTCATTTAATCAGGATTAGATAACCAACAGTAAGGCACAGGTAGAGGGATTATTACAATTTAATCATTGATGATGAATCTGTAACTGTTGGATTTCAAAACTTAATGCAAATTTTTTAAAGCTTGTTTTTTGATATCTTTGCGTACACCACAGTTGATTCAGTTGACTGTTGTTGTACAACTGTTTTTATTCAGTAGTTTTTTCTTGATATAGAGAAAATTTCAAAAATGTAATTTAGATTGTTTTTCCCCTTTTGATCTGTGCTCTAAAGGTCATGTCTAAAATGCCTAGAGATTATGATTTAACTGACATCTATCTGTGCATTTGAAAATGTTACAGTTCAAAAAGAATTCACGGAAGCCGGACGTGGTGGCGCACGCCTTTAATCCCAGCACTCGGGAGGCTGAGGTAGGCGGAGCGTTGTGAGTTCGAGGATGGCTTGGGCTACGACGCGGCGCAAGGCCGACCTGAGCTACATAGTGCGACCCTGCCTCAAAAAAACCAGGGCCGGGAGTTTGGCTCAGTGGCTTAAGCGCCTGCCCTAGCGGGCGCAAGGCTGTGACTTCAATCCCCGGTGCCGTAAAAAAAAAAAAAAAAAAAAAAAGAATTCAGGGAAAAAAATGGGACACACCCTCTTATTGAAGAAACAAATTGCTACATATGAGTAGAATTTTGCTGGGTTTTGTTAATTCTCCCTCTGCCCTGCTGATACTTCAGAGAAACATTGTTTCAGCAGAAGTGATCTGCCAAACAAAAGGAAGTCAGTTTCTGTGTCTCTGTCTCCCCTTTCTCCCTTCCCCCATTTGCCCCACTCCTTTCCATTTTTTGAGATAGGGTCTTGCTGTTTAGACCAGGGTAGCCTCAACTTGCAGTGATCTTCTTGCTTCAGCCTCTTGAGTGCTGGGATTATAGATGTAGACCACTGTGCCCAGCAACAGGACTTTTTTTGGATGTGAGGGAGGTCAGTAGAGTTTTCCTAAAGATAAGGGAAGATGCTAATACAGGAAAAAAGTGTCTTAACCTATATGGGACAACACAAGTGGGTGCTAGGCCTACTAAGGTTGACAGAAGGCACTATGTATTGTAAGTTAAAGTTTATCAAATAGTTCATTCTTTAAAAATTTTTAGAGATAAGCCTGGAAAAGTAGAGGAGAAGCCTGGAAAAGTAGAAGAGGCATTACAGAAGCTTTTCCACTTCACACTGTATGGTAAATTCCTCCCAGTTTCTTTGATTTCTCAAAGTACTTGTATGAAGTTTATTTTGCAGTGCTGGTATCAAACTTAAGCCTTGTATGTGCTAGGCAAGCCCTCTACAACAGAGCTATACCTGAGCCCTGTTTTTTGTCAAGTATGTATGTTTGTTTTTGGATGTAGGGTCTTGCCTATATCCAAGGTTGCCCAGGCTGCCTTGAACTTAGAATCCTCCTGTGCTGGCCTCCTGAGTGCATTACCATGCGTGGCTTGTTTAATTATAGTAATACATGGTAAAATTTACTGTACTATTTAAAAATGTATCATCCAATATAGATTTAAAACCAGATATTTCTGCTAAAGAGCCTACTTTTTAAATTTTTTTTCTGGTACTAGGGATCAAACCTAGGGCTTTTGCACTGAGGTATATCCCAGCCCTTCTTTTTTATTTTGAGACAGTCCTGCTTTTTTTTTTTTTTAATTTTAAAGATAGTAAAATCCAACAAAACATAACAGAACAAAGTCAATCAAAACAAAGCAATAGAACTGGTACAGAACTTCAAAGAAACATCCTAGGAAAACAATATAGTATATCTTGTTATTTTCAGGATAGTTGACCATTCCATCAGGTATAGTAAAATCAAACCAAAAACAAAACAGAATAAAACCAATAAAAACAGAATATGAAAACAACAACAAAAAAAATTAATCAGAAGAAAGCAAAACAACGAGAACAATATTGGGCCTCAAAGACAAGACAGAAGAGAATCCCCCATATTTGCGACATTGCATACTGTCATCTTCCCAAGAGATGCTCAGACTGCCAGCTCCAGGCCTGCAAAATCAACCGAACAATACACGCATTTAGTCTCTTTAGTTGCTATCAATTTAGCCGGTCCCCCGAACCAGCAGGTTGCTTGGCGGGAGGGTGGGGGATGTCCTTGATTCTTAGCCCCAGCACCGGTAGACCTGTGGGAGGCACGTCTCTTGTTCTTCCTCGAGTGTGCGCCCGTCACACGCACTCACCAGGAAGGCAGGCTAGTTGTCTTCTGGTTGGATCCTTCCTGACCCAACGTGGCGGGTTCTCGAGAGGCACATCTCTTTCTCTGAGACAGAGTCTTGCTTAATTGTTCATGATGAGTTTGAACTCACTGATCTTTTTGCCTCAGCCTCCCAGAGTGTTGTGATTACAGGGATGTACCACCATGCCTGGCTAGATTAGTATTTTTTAATCTTTAAGATGTAGGTATTCAAGAGGCTTTAGATTGTTGAATCAGAGATGGAGGGTAAGAAAAAAATCCTGAAGGAAGTAGCATGGGTTGGTTAGAGTTTTTCAGTATTATTTATTAACCAGTGCTTTCTGAGAGACATACCAAAGAACAAAAATGAGGTGTTCGTTATCTTGGAATTTGTTTTTGGATGAGTGGTGCTCCTTACTTTGCACCTGACTTTGGTGTGGTTTTACATCTTCCTATTTTTAATGTCTTAGAATAGAATACCTCACAAGGTTATCCTTGTGAGGTATTCTGTCAGTTGACCTTTCCTAATCTTTTAGAGACTTAATTCTGAGATTAGGTGCCTTTTTTTTTTTTTTTGTATCACCAAATGCAATAGAATAGAAATGCAACATGTACTTGTTTTTTTAGCCATAATATGGGACGTGTTTCATAGTTTAAAATATGTAAGTTTTTTTCTGTTTATTTTTATAGCTTTATTATTATGTATCATCCTGATGCAAACATCTGTAGAGGAGAAGGGTTAGACTGCAGTTACCAGCCTCTGCAAACTTTCATATTCCTTTTTAAACAGTCTTTTTTTTTTTTTTTTTTTTTTTTTTAAATTTGGTACTGGGAAGATTGAACCCAGGCCCTTTGCCCTGAGCTATACAACCCAGCTCTTTTATTTTAAGACGGGGTTTTACTAAGTGGCCGAGTTGCCTTAGACAGGGCTTCAATTTGGGATCTTCTTGCCTCAGCCTCTTAGTCTGCTGGGATTACAGGTGTATACCACCATACGTGGCTTTCTTTCTACCTGTGATTTCAAACAAATGCTCTAGTTGATAAAATAAACATGAATTATGTCTTGTGTATTGTTTCTCTGAATTTAAATGTAGACTGAAAACTAGCCAGATTACCTTATGTTTTATTTAAAGTATTAAAAAAAATTCTACCCAACAGTGAAGGAGATGTGACAGGAAGATTCCGAGTTTGAGTCCCATTCTGACAGTTTAGCAAGATCCTGTCTCAAGCTGGGCGTGGGGACACATGCCTGTAATGCCAGCATGGTGGAGGCTGAGACGAGAGGATGCTGGCGAGTTCAAGGCCAGCCTGAACTATATACCCAGACCCTGTATCAAAAAAAACCAAACCAAAACAAAACAAAAAAACCCCAAAAAAGAAAACCTGTCTCAGAATAAAATATGAAATGATTGATAGGGGTATAGCTCAGTGGTAGAGCACCCCTGTGTTTGATCTCCAGTGCTAGAAATAAACTTTTGCATTCTGTGTATCTTCTATTCAACTTGACATCAGTTACCTCTATCTTCCATCTGTCTGTCCTTCAGAGAATGAAGAATGGCTTTTTTTCCCCCGCTAGCTGTTCTATAAGAGAAGCTTTAACCAAAAGAAATATTGTGGTAAGTACAGTACTGTGTTCCCACAATCAGCCCTCCTTTTTACTTCCCTTCTCTCCTGACATCTAGCTTTCTTAGAGCTGTCTTCATCAAGGGCCTTGTCTGCCCTCCAACGTAATACTGACCCAGTCTCACACCCTTTCTCTTTCCCTACCAGTTTACTACACCAGCTTTTCCTACTGTGGCCTAGGCCTGATGCTTACTCTGTTTGCCTCATAGCTGCCTTCCCTGGGGCAACAGGTCAGGTTGTCTTTTGTCAGTTTCTTATCTGTTCATCCCTTTGTTCTTCCTCTTATGTGGTGTCTAAATTGCTGTCCTAGAGAGAGGAATGGAGAATTCCAAAAGGAGCATTTTTGTGTCACCATCCTCTACCCAGGGGGAGGCAAGTTTCACTATCACTGAAGTGGAAGAAGTGGGGTTAAACAGGCCTGAAATTGAAGCAGTGAGTAAGGTGATCTACTCTCAGGGCAGTTGGCTGGTGGGGGAGAAGAGCTCTGAAGAAAGGAGAGGTGAGAGGAACTGTGTGGCTGTGGGACAGGATCAACATTAGGTTAGAGAGGAATCTAGGATCTTGGGAAGAGTGGGTCTGCAAATGAAGTGAGGTGGCAGAGGACAAAGGAAAATTTAGAAAGGATGGAAATTATTGAAGGAATACAGTGCCTACTACTTGGACTCTTTTAGCTTACTGTTTGGAGGAAGAATGACTTATGTTCACAATGCTGAAGTACTGCTGTGCTGATATTTTCATTTACTAAAACATTACCTTAATACCATTCCTATTATTTTTCAAATTGTTTTTATGTAGTATAGCTGTTACAGATTAAGGATGTTTCTCTAAGGAAGCAACATACACACACACACACACACACGCACACATATATGTATGTATATATATTATTTCTTTGAAAGTAGTGCTTAAGTTAGGTGCGGTGTTTCTTGTACGTAATCCCAGCTACTTGGGAGGCTGAGCCAGGAGGATCACAAGTTCTAGGCCAGCAGGAGCATATTAGTGAGACCCTGTCTCAAAATAGAAAATAAAAAGGGTTAGAGATACAGCTCAGTAGTGCAATCCTTCCTAGCATAACTGAGGCTGTGGGTTCAATCTCTAGTACAAAACAAACAAAAAGTATCCAAATTTGTTCCCAAGAAATTTGAACTTGAAAGGTCTCTTAAAATCCAGGCTAGGTCTTTTTCCATTTTACCATTGTTTTCTGTAGGAAAATCATCTATCTCTTAGAGTTGTATACATTATAAAGACAGGCCAGTGTTATAAAAATATATATGGCACATACAAATATAAATCTCCTACAGCATAAATTTGACCTTAAACTAATTTTTTCTAATAAAACTTATTTAAATATTAAATTTTTGATAATTTTGCTTGCCATAGACTGTAGATGATTTAAGATGCATATTTGGACAAAGTTAGGTTGTAGTTTGTTACATAGTCTAGTAGGAGCCAAATTTAGTCTGATTTGGCAGTATGAAATTTAGAAAGATTGTTTTCATGGATATGGAATGTTTTTTATTAATGTTTAATTTTTTTTTTTTTTTTTGGTTTTTGCAAGATTTTCTTCATTGAGAAATGAAGAAAGCAGAGGCACTCAAAATCATATGGTCATGGCATATTTGTCAGCATTTCTAAGGTTATTTGTTGTGAAGGTGCACAGAGGGGTCTTGTGAACTTTAATATTACAGCCCCCTCATGAAAATGAGTCAAGAACATCTTGGGGTTATGTATGGAATTGGTGAGGGAAGGTTTTTTTTTTTTTGGTACCAGGGATCGAACTCACACAGGCAGGCACTTATGCCACTGAGCTAAATCCCTGGCACTGTTTTTGGAGACAGGGTCTCACTATGCAGTTCAGTCTGGCCTTGAACTCACTTTGTAGTCCAGGCTGGTTTTGAACTCACAACGATCCTCCTGCCTCAGCCTCCCGAGTGCTAGGATTAAAGGCGTGTACCACCATGCCTGGCTTGAGGGAAGTCATTTATGGTGAAGGGATTTTTAGATTTGATTTAGTTTTAGAATTTTTTAAGAACACCAGTGATCAGAAAACAGTTTTCTTCCTCTTTTTTCGAGTAATGTCTCTTTTCACTAATCCTTTTTCAAAAACCAGTGAAAGAATGAGTAAAGGCAAGTGTTTAGACACTCTTGAATGAGTAAGGTGAAATAATGGCTGTGTACAGCATATGTGTAAAGTAAATTAATTTTTGCATGCCTTTTAGAAACTCTTGTGTTACTTTTTTGTGGGGAGAGCGTGGTCTCACTATGCAGCTCAGGCTGGTTTTGAACTCACTGTATAGCCCAGGGTGGCCTCACTTGTAGCAGTCCTCCTGCCTCAGCCTCTTGAGTGCTGGGATTACAGGCATATGCCACTGTGTCTGGCTCTTTAGCATTCCTGACTGGACAAGATCTTAGTTTTCTTTGTTGTTTGTTTCTTTTTTGTCGGGGTGGGAATCAAACCCAAGGCCTCCCACAAACTAGTCAGTGCTCTATAATTGAGCTGTTTTAGTTACCTGTCTTAGTGTTTATGATTTTGTGCTTGTTAGTGACTGATTTTTTAAAATGCCATGTTTCTACTGTTTGCCTCTTTCTGCCACGAAAAACATTGATTTACCCTCTTACAGACTTATTTTTGTAATAAAAAGCTTTCAGAACTTGGCTTTGTAACTTTTTAATTCTTTGTGAGATAAAGAGAATCCCAGAAGTATTAGGAGCCTCCTTGCAGTTTATGAGTGCTTAATGCTTAGGTTTAGCTTTGGGACTTTGCTTGTTTTCTCTTCATTAGATAAAATTTGAAGATGTGTCCACCAGATCTCCCCTCAGGTCAACATAGTAGTCCTCATAACTTTGCTCCTTGTCGTCCTCCATCTTGTTAAGCATACCCATTTATTCCAGATATGAAGCCTTCTTCCTTTGGTTACCTGTGGCATCTACTTTAACCCCCCCACCCCACCGTTGATGAATGGTGGGAGCACTAAACCTGTATGTTATGTAGACAGGTGATAGTAGTTACTTGTGACTTGCCTAAAACCTTAGAATTTATTTGTATCCCAGGAAGAGTGAGTTTTGTACTATGACGTGCCATAAGACATTGTGATTTTATCCCAAATCTTGTTTATAACTGATAATAAAACTGGATTTGAACTGAGACATTCATTGTAGCTCTAGAAATTGTGCTATATGATTTTGTAATCTCAGGGATAGCATTTATTCCTATATTCTTTACCGGTATACAAATGACTCATACCTCCACACCTAGTCCCAGCTTTGTCCTGAACTTTAAATCTTTATTCCAACTATCCTTTCGGTGTCTTAGCTATACTCTCCTTGCTACTAGTTCACTAGTGTGCTTGAGTTTGTCATACTTTTCTGTAACGTTTCCTGCACTACTTCTTCCCATTTATTTTAATGACATCATCTTTGCTGTATATGGTGATGGGAGTACTGAAACTGAACCCATGCCTTTGAGTTATATCCCCAGCCCTTTTAAAATTTTTTATTTTTACATAGGGTCTCACTCAGTCACTGACTTGCCCACGCTAGGCTTGAACTTTCTATCCTTCTGCCACAGCCTCCCGGAGTGCTGGGATTACAGGTGTGTTCCACCATACCTGGCTGACAGCTTCATTATTTAAGATTCAAAATTTCGGAGCTCTTTCAACACCCTTCCACATAATTATTGTGGCATGTGTGTTTTGCTTCTGTGTAATATCTGCCAACTTCTTTCTGTGCTTCTTGCCAGGATATAGGTCTGTACTTTCAGCATGTAATTCTCTGAAGATTCCTTCTATTTAATTTTAGGCTTCATGCTGCCACCAGCAGAGTAATCTTCCTAAAGTATAGCTCCAGTCCTATTACTTTCTTGACCTGTGACTTTTGGACTTGCTTTATACCTTCAAAAATCTCCACCCTAGGACTCCAGCTGTTTCTATAGCTGTATCTCCTGCTTTTCTTAAGTGAACCATCCTCTCCTTTTTCTTATTGCTGTGATCCTGTTCTGTTTCTTCCTTGAGAGCAGAAGTTAGGTATCTACTTGCACTCCTAGCCATAGGTCTTTGTTCTTAGGTGCACAGTACATTTTATTGACTCAAATGATGACTCTCTTTCCCTTACAAGGATACATATTTCAGATTAACCATGATATTTTTGTTATTTTAGGCTCGATCGTCTTTTTATCTTACTGGATACTGGCACTACTCCAGTTACAAGAAAAGCTGCTGCTCAGCAACTTGGAGAAGTGGTGAAGCTTCATCCTCATGAATTAAATAATCTGTTATCTAAAGTAAGAACTCCTTTTTTCTTAGTGCAAAACAATCTTACAGAGGGCCGGGAGTTTGGCTCAGTGGCTTAAGTGCCTGTCTGGCAGGTGCAAGGTTGTGAGTTTGATCCCCAGTGCTGCAAAAAAAAAAAAAAAGAAAGAAATCCAGTCTTACAGAGAATTATCCATAAATAGGAAAACAAAAGTTAAGGTACAGATCATCTTATTTTAGGTAATCATTTGTGATTCCCAAATTCAATTAAATATTTTTAAATATTTTAGTAATTCTCCAAATATCTTTAAAATTTTCCTATTTCTTTTTATTTTGTCACAAGGTTTATAGTAGTTTTTGAAATCACATTTAATTGTTGAAGGGATTTGACAATGCAGAACCTTTGCTTCTGTCACAAATTTGAATCTGACCCAATTTGGTAATGAACAAAGTTGTTAATCTAGTTTGTTGGTAGCCTAACTTGTTCTTAATGGCCAATGATTATATTGTAGTTGATAAGTTTTCAAATGAATGTGAACTCATAGGCAACGATTAAAATATATGAGAAGCTAGTTACCCTGTTACATTATTAGTTATTAGTTGCTTGAAACTAGAAGCTTTTTGCTTTGATGGATCAGTGTTTTCAGTCCTAATCCATGGCTTTCCCTAAACAATGGCTATATTTTTACTGAACTGTGCAGGCTTGTTGAAGTGTATCAATATGGTAGTATTGACAAATACCACGTGTTTCATTCCCTGATGTGCAGTGTAAAGCGAGAGTGCTTTGGGGTGCAGGGAGGCTGGAGTGATGGAAGATAGGCAGTGATTAGATACCTACAGGCTCCACATTCTCACAGTAGAAAAGGATACATATCAGGCAGTGTTACAGTTATTTGTAAGGTGGGAGGTAGAGAGGTATATGCATCTCTTCTCCTTACCCTAAGGAGGAAATGGAGGACTGAAAGAGTGAAACAGAAACAAAGCAGGACTAGTCTGTCTAGAACTGAGAAAAGTTTTCTAACTTTCAAGTGAAATCTTGTGTCAGACTGCAGCACATTGATTGCCTTCAGATTATTCAGAAAGAGTTTATCTTTAACACCCTCTTCTTTTTTTGTGCCTTTAGTATTTTCCTATTGTGTTTTGGTCTTGTGCTTTAGAAAGGTTTATTGAAATATAATTTACCTATCGGAAGTATACAATTAAGTGGTATTTGGTATATTACCATGTGTACAACAGCTGTCACCACAATAAAAATTTAAAACTCTTTTATCATTACAAAAGGAAACCTCATAACTATTAGCAGTCATTTTCCATTACTCTGTGTTGTGAACTATGCCATCAACATTGTCTAACACATTTGTGTCTTTCTACAATGTCAGAATTTATTGACTAACAATGAATTTATTCACTATATCAATTTCGTTAGCTTTATCTGATCAAGCACTCAAGATTTTACTCGATAGGCAGTCAGCCAGTCAATCGCAGGTTTTTATTCCTTTTTTTTTTTGAAACAGGATATTGCTATGTAGTTTAAACTGGTCGTGAACTCACTGTGTAGCCCAGGCTTGCCTTGAACTCGCGGCATTCCTTCTGCCTTAGCCTTGAAAGTGCTAGGATTACAGGTGTGCACTACCACATCCAGCTTTTATTTCATTTTTAAATTATTAATATCTATAACACTCAAGTCACACTTCACATAATAACATAGATTATAGAACTGTTAAGAAAGAGTTAGCAAGATTCAGAGAGACAGGACTGAAAGCAAAGGTGTGGAACCCACAAGAGATGTGGAAAGCCACTTCAGGTGGCCAGATAGGATTACAGACCTGGCACAGCTTCTTTAAGGCACGGGGCTTGTTGAGAGTGCTGAGTTGGTTTAAACTGGACAGCAGGCAGTTTGAGTGGACCAGTCAGGCAGGCAGGGAGATTGAGCTGAGCTGAACCCAAGGCACAGAAAGCTGAAAGTTTTGTCTGTTAACCTCAGGACCTACTGACCAGGTAGTTAGTATACCTCTGTACTCCAGTGTTGGGTACTCTTTCTTTTATGTGATCCAGGTAAGAAAGAAGGTTGCATCATTCTTTGGCATGTTTGATAATAACTTGTAACTTAGAAGGTAAAAAACCCTTTAAAAATTATGAATTTTGTTTTTGTTTCTTAGAGAGAGGCTACTCCTCCCAGTTTCCTTATGCTGAGTGCAAACTGGTACCACCCCCCAGGCCTGACATCTAGAATGATTTAATACTTCTATCCCTCTGGGCCAACATTTGGCTAGATCCGACATATGGAAATTTCTTGGCTTTTGTTTAATCCCTTCTAAAAACTGGCATGCTTCTATGTGTTTGGAGGTGGGGGTCAGGGATCAGACTAGCTGCCTTCCCCAGTTTGGCCAAATTGTAAATAAGCTCATTTTTCCATTTTCATGAACTTTTCTCGGACTTGGATTTTGGGCAGGCAAATGAACCTGGTTAGCCTGACAGTCAGGGCCCATATTTGGCGCTGGTGGAGGCCCAGCTGGCAAACAAGCTCGTGGGCCTGGTTTTCTCTGACATAACGAGGTGTCATATGGATATCCATGTGTCCCTGACTAGGTTTACAGGTGGTAATTTTTATTAGCATGATTAACATTTATGCCTTGTGACTGTGCTGTGCAGTTGGGGGTTGTTATTTTTGAGAAGTTCAGTGAGTTCAATATCTGGTGGTTATCTCTTTATTCAGATAAGTTACCAAGTTATTCTGCCTCAACATTTGTGCTCAAAATGAAACAAATTGCAGTTTTCTAAAATGGTGGAGTTTGCTCAGGGCAAAGACACAGCCAGAAAGCTTCTATACAGCATCAAGTAACTTATAGCAGGGCATAGCCTGCTCTACATACCCACTCTCCCATATCCAGGTTTAGGCGGCCATTAAACTATGTATGTAGATGTGCCTTTTCTAAACATTTTATATAAAATCAGTGTATAACGCCATCTTATGACAGGTTTCTTTCACTTAAAATGTATTCATGTTTTGCATGTGTCATTATACCATTGTGTGGATATATGGCACATAAGCAATATACCGCATCTGTTCATCAGTTGGTGAAAATTTGGGTTGTTTCCTCTTTTTGACTATTGTGAAAGATACTGCTATGAAAATTTATGTACAAATTTTTTGTGAGGCGGTATGGGACTTAGTCTGTTTTCTCTTGCTATAAGTGAATGCCATAAATTGGGTAATTTATAAAGAATAGAGGTTTATTTAGCTCACAGTTCTGGAGATTTGGAAATTTCAAGACTAGGTGATCACATTTGGTAGAGACTTTCTTGCTGCCTTCTCCAGAGTCCCCTGGAGCAGGGCATCACATGGCAAGAGGGGCCTAAAAAGAAACAGAGCTAAACTGACTTTTATAACAGACACACTGTGTATAATTCATTAACCCATGGAAGACCTAATGACTTAATTACTTCATAGAGGTCTCATGTGGTCTCACCACCTTACCACCCCACCATAGAGACTGGATTTCAACATGAGTTCTAGTGAAGACTTTCAAACCATACAGTTACTGTTTTCCTGGGTATATATACCTGTGAGTAGAATTGCCAGACTACATGGAAACTATGTTTACCTTTATGGGAAACTGCAAACTGTTTTCCAAAGTGGTTCCACCATTTTACATTCCCAGCAGTACTGTAGGTGTAGGTAAGGGCTCAGATTGGTCCACATTCTTGCCAACACGTCTTAGTATTACCTGACTTTTTGATCAAAGCCAATGTAGTAGGTATGAAGTGGTATGGATTTGCATTTGTCTGATGATGAGTAACAATTTCAGGCATCTTTTCATGTGTTGATTAACTATTCCTATATATTCTTTGGAAAATGCCTATTCAGAGATTTTGATCAACGGATATTTTTCCCCCTCTCCCGTCCCCACGTGTGTGCGTGCATGTGCGTGCATGTGTGCACGCATGCATACACACACTGAGAATGAAAACCAGGGCTTCACCCATGGTGGGTAAACATGCTACCACTGAGCTATACCCCAGGCCAAATAATTTCTGATTTTCTAATAGAAAAAGGTGCTTCATGGACATAAACAGAAATGTTTTAAAAATAGCAAACTGACATAAAATCAAAGTTATATAATATTGCTGTTAGAGAAAGATAAGGAATTCAGTGGTGGAGTGAACAATGGTTATGAATGGGTAGTTTATAGAAAAAAATCTATAAGTGGACAATGTAATTT
>RJWM01004379.1:0-102242 GCA_004363535.1 Dasyprocta punctata | reverse complement strand
GCTGCTCCTAGCTCAGACCACCCCCTACTCCTTTCTTCTTTTCCTTCCTTCCTTCTCCTCTTTCTCCCCACAGGTAGCACAGACTTTTGCTCCCTCACAATGGAAGATATGCTGTGGTCCCCAGCTGGGGGAGGAAGTCACTGTAGGGTTAAAGGAAGGTGAGGTGGGGGTGGAGAACACTTCAGGCCCTAAACTGCCTAATGGCTGAGAGGGCAAGGACCAAATCACATGACAACCTGGGTCTGAGAGGGGCCAGGTACAACATGCTTGTCCCCACAGTGTGGGACCCAGCTTCCATCACACGACTGCCTCTGTCTCAGATACCCCTGTTGTGTCTGGCATCTCCAGGTTTTACGGCCTTGTGCATGGTGGCCAGATGTCCCCTATATCTAGAATGGCAGAAAAACCTGGTACATGGAGAACAAGGATTCTACAGGGACAAATCCCCCAACTCCTAGCTCTACAACTCTAATGGAGACATGCCACTTATTGAACCTCAGTTTTTTCATCTGTCAAAGAGGCTGGTAACTCTTTTTTCATGAGCGTGTGTAGGGATTAAATGAGTTGGTGCATGTAAATAAGGGATGTGAATAGAGATGGCACTGAAAGAATGTCAGTAAAGCTCATGATCAATATTATTGATAATTGTCTGTGATTGATACTACTGTTGATCATTTGGGAGAAGTGCTCTCCAGGGTCTCTATAGAGATCTGAGTAAGGCAGCAGGTGGGCAAATGGAGGGATGGGAAGTGAGGGAAGGCAGAAGCAGCTCTGTGTTGTTACTTCTCATTTGTAGACAATGATAAGAGGTAGTTATAGGCAGTGTCCCATTTCCACTCCACTCCAGGCTTCTTTCCCTGCTCTTGCCTCTGTATACACACACACGCACACACGCACGGAGAGGGTTGAGCCCCTGTGAGCCAGCAGAGACCTGACTTGTAACCTGCTGCATTCCTCATCCTGACAGTGTATGTGTCGCTCTGTTGAGGGGAAACTTGGCAAGAATTTGCCTGCGGTCAGTGGTTGGCAGGGCCTGTAGACAAGGCTGGAGCTTTTGAGATCACAGGGCTTCAGGTGGAGCTGGGGTGTGGCCCATGCAGCAGCCAGATCTATGGAGAACAAATCCCCAGGAGTTGCTTATCTAGAGCCTGGGATGGAGTAAGAGTGGGGCCTGCTGGCTGGTTTCTGGGTGTGGAGATGTGATGGAACACTGAGTGAGGAGTCAGGAACCAAGGGAGAAGCAGGAGGAGGGGAAAGACTGAGCCCCAGAAAACCCTCTCTGTGAGAGAAGGGAAGGGTAGGGCCTTCAAGCACAGATTTTTTTGAAGAGGCATTTGGTGTGGAAGGCAAAGGACACAGCCTATGGTCTGGGACATCTGGGGCATCTGGGCCTGAGTGTGGGTGTATATGTGTGATTCAAAATGTGTGGCTGTTCTGGGGATTGTGGGTGTGTGTGAGTCTATGTGTGCGAGCAGGCCACGTGATGGTGTGGGGGAGTGGTGTCTGGGTAGGCTGGTGGGTGTACAGAGGGGTAGGTATGATTTTGCATGTCTTTCTGGGTGAGCAAATGGTCATGTTTGATTCTGAGCCAAGTGTGAGTGTGTTTCTTTGAGCCTATAGGCCTGTTGAATGTCTGGTTGTATAAGTGTGTGGTATCAATTTGCCTTTGAGTGTATATGCCTGTTTATATGTATATTAGGGTGCAGGTTTCAGAATGTTTGGGTATTCATTTCCAACTAAGTGATTGCCTATTTCCATTTGATTGTGTTTATCCGTGTATGCCCACATGTGGTTTTGGATGTGTATGCATTTAAATGGTTTGTGAATTTGAAGATATATGAGTGCATGCTTATCTATGTAGGAGAGGGTGTGTGTATATGAATATGCTTGTATGGTATGTGGTGTGCGTGTGCCTGTCATGTATTTATGTGACTAAGCCCACCCGTGAATGTCTGTGTGGATTCTCTAGCATTTCAAATTGTGTACATGTCTATGTGTGCATGTTTTGAGTGCACACTCTCTGTGGACGAGGCTATGTGTCCATATCCCATTCGGAACATGAGAGTATAGGTGATACACTAGTATAAAGAGGACTAATTGTGTGGGTAGGGGAGTTGTATGAATAAAAATGTGTTTTGTGAGTAATCTTATGTATCCACATTTAACTATGTATATGAGTATGGCTGTGCGGGTATGTACTACCATATATTATACACACATATACACACTCATAAGCCTGTGTGCATAGATAAGTGGGTACATGTGTTTATATGTTTAACTGGGTTTGTGTATGCACCCTTACAGGTGAGTGCATAACTAATTATGGTATGCATGAGTAACTATGTTTCATAATACTTAGGTACATGTGTCTCATTATGTGTTTTGTTTGAAATTCTGAGTGCGAGGTGAATATATGTTTAAATATGCCTGAGAATGATTGTGCATGAATATGTGGTTATATATACTGATATATATGAATATCTGACTATGAGCATATAAACACATATGCATATGCCTATTTAATTGTGTGTGTGAGTATGCCTGTGTGTATATCTGAATGTACAGGTGTGAATATACCTGTTTGTATAGTTCTAATTATTTGCACTTGAGTGTTTGTATTTATCTTTATTCTGGGTCATATATCACTCTCAGCTGATAAAAGTGTTTCAGTGTGTGGTTTTATCTATATAAGGTGGAATTTGCATGCGTCTGTGATGAGTGTGGATCAATCTTGTGCAGAGAAGTATGTGTGCGCAAGAGTATGTATGTGTACATCCATGTGTGTAAACATACCTTTGTGTTCAAATCTATCTGTGGAATATGTGTAAATGATTTTTCTTTCATTAGTGTGGTTTCTCATTATGGGTGTGTGAATGTACATGGTGTACATATCTGGTTATGATAGTGTGTGTTTTGTGAGTATATCTGTGTTTCCATATCTGATTATATACATATGAGAATGAACTAATGTATACATTTATGTCATATGAATGCACTCATAGATGTACTTGCTCAGTTTTGCATACAAGTCTATGTGTTAGAATGTCTGTATATATATACATCATCTCATTTACAAATATGTGAATATCTGGCTGCTTGTGAGTACACCTACACAGATGTGTGTGTAAATATACTCGTATGGCTATGTCTTAGGATGTGTACGCATACGGAAGCTTGCCTCTCTGCATCCATGTTTCTCCATCAGCTCCATAAGTATGATTCTTCCTGTCTGTGGACATGTGAAAGTATGTGTGTACACCTGCTTTTGTGAGTGAATGAACATTGTTGCATGTGAATGTATGTCATGTATTTATGCTTGTGTTTAAGAGTGAATGGATGTTGCATGTGTGATGGAGTACAGTGGATGTACATGTGCATTACTATGAGCGTTCTTATGCGTATGGGTGAGTGAAGGTATTTGTGCATGCAGCTACCTGTATGATGGTACATGAAGACTCGGCCTTGGTCTTGTGCAGATGAGCCTTATCACTGAGAGGGTTCTTAAGAGTTTTCATGACTCTGTATGCACCTAAGCATGTATTTATATGCATGTCTGAGAGCCAGTGATATTCTGACAGACTGCATTAGTTTGTAACAACATGTAGACATCCTACATATTGGCAAGCTATGACACCTGAACAGTCATGACCCCACTTCTGGGGCCTTTCTGACCTCGACCATGCACTAGGCTTTTGTGGCTGCTCCCAGAATAATTCTTGTCATCATTCACACCCAAGAAGTAGGGATCAATCATCGCTGATATCCTACTAGGGGAAGAGGGCTCATGACCTCTTTAGAAAAAGATTCCTTGAAACCCAAGGAACTCCCTTCCCTTCTCCCCACCATTAAAGGCCCTGGGAAGAATGACATTGTATAGCATCTAGAGTTGATAAATAGTTTTCATGGAAAGCATCCAAATTATGCAACCCAACCCAGATGTGAATGTGTACAAATAAATGAAGACATGTAGATATATAGATCTTAGTAAAGAGAGGTACAGAGAGAGATCTGGGGGAGAGCTTAAGTGAGGCTATGAACTGTGTGTGTGTCTGAGAGACAGCACGCGTGTTTCTGGGTAGGATATGCACTGAAATATTTGGTTTTATTTGAGGGGAGGGGTGAATATGAGTGTATGTAAATTGATCTGTTTGGGTAGAGGGTGGTATAAATGGCAATTTGCATTGATTAGGCAAGAATATATATGAAGATATATATAATATAGATATAGATTATATATATATTTGAGGGAGTGTGGTATGGGTGTATTTAGATGGTGCAAAAGAGTGGGAGGCTGGATAGTTTACGTGTTTGATAGTGTGTCTGTATATATGCTGTGTGTGCAAAAGAGACTGTGGGAGCCAGGTGTGGTGGTGCACACCTGCAATCCCAGCACTTGAGAGGCTGAGGCAGGAGAATCACCGTGGGTTCGAGGCCAGCCTGGGCTACAAAGTGAGTTCAAGGCCAGCCTAAACTACATAGCGAAACCCTGTCTCAAACAGACCAAATAAATAAATAAATAAATAATCCAAAAATTTAAAAAGAGAGAGACTGTAGATGTTTCTGGGTACAATGTGTATATAAGGGAGTATGAGTGCATTGGTATATGTGATATTCAAGTGTGGGAATATCCGGATAGTGTGTATTCACCTGTGTTAGAGTACAGTGTTCTAAGCAGTGGAAGTGTGTGATTGAGTGATTCTAGATATGTGTAAGAAAGAGAATTTGGGCATATCTAGGTGAAGATGGAGTGCACGTGTAATTGGGGGCATCTGTGGATGGTGTGTGGGGATGTATTTGGGTGAGATGTGGAGGATGTATATGAAAGAATCTGAGCATATGTGCATTTTGTGTTTGGAGTTTAGGCAGATCTGGACGATGGTGATTAAAAGGAATGATCTGTAGTGTGTGTGTGTGTGTGTGTGTGTGTGTGTGTGTGTAAGAGAAAAGATAGGTGTTTCTGAGTATGGTAGCAATGTGAACATGGATGTGTCTGATGGGATGTATGTGTGTGTATCTAGATGCAGTATGAGGCTTTCCACATGCCGAAGATTAAGATTGGACCCGTATCTTTCACCACGTACTACGTTAAAATTTAAATGGATTAAAGATCTCAACAATAAAACAGAAACATTAAATCTGCTGGAAGATAGAGTAGGTAAAACTCTTGAAGACATTGGTGTAGGCAAAGACTTTATGAATAAAAGCCAGACTGCACAGGAATTGTCACAAAGAATCCACAAATGGGATCTCATCCTACTGAAAAGCTTTTGCACAGCAAGAGAAGCCACCAACAGTGTGAAGAGACAGCCCACAATCTGGGAGAAAATGTTTGCCAGTTGTCCCTTAGATAGAAGATTAATATTGAAAACGTATAAAGAACTTTAAAAAATCAGTCCCCCAAGATTTAAAGACCAAATCCAAAACTGGACATCTGAGATGAACACACACTTTTCAGATGAAGAAGTATAAACAGGAAATAGATACGTGAAAAAATGTTCAACAGCACTGGCCATTTGAGAGATGCAAATGAAAGTAACCCTGAGATTCCACCTCATCCCAGAAAGAATGGCTAGTATTAAGAAGTCAACCAATAACAAATGCTGGAGGGGCTGTGGGCAAAAAGGAACCCTTCTCCACTGTTGGTGGGAATGCAGGCTGGTGCAACCACTGTGGAAGTCAATGTGGAGATTCCTCAAAAAGCTAGGATTGGAGGTCCCATTTGACCCAGCTATTCCCCTTCTGGGTATCTTCCCGAAAGAATTAAAAATATCCTACCACAGCAATATATGTGCACCTATGTTCATAGCTGCCCAGTTCATAATAGCTAGATCTTGGAAACAACCTAAATGTCCCTCAACTGAGGAATGGATAAAAAAGATGTATTTCTAAATAATGTAATGCTACTCAGCTATAAAGAACAATAAAGTAGACATTTTCACTCTTAAATGAATGAGAGCTGAAAATATACTATGTCTATGTGTAGTGCCTTGGAAGGTGTGTGTTTGTGCTATTTTGGATGTGTCTTGATACTGTGTAGGTACATCTAGACAGGTATGAGGGCTTTGAGTTAGGGGCATAAATTCGCATGTACTTGAGTATTGTATGTGGCAGTATGGGTATATTGAGTTGAAAATTTGTATAAGTGAGGCTATATGTAGCTAGGATGCCTGTGAGTGTAAGTGTATTTCAGGCACACGTACATGAGGGTAGGAGTATTTAGCTGGGATGTGTGTGAGAGTGTGGGTGTATTGGCATCAAGTATCTGTATGAAAGTGGCTGTACCTGAATGGTGTATGTGAGGAGAGTGTGTGTATACTGTGGTTACTCGGTCCACAAACACTTTTGTTTGAGAACAATTTGGTTCACAAACAAAAGCGTTTGGCAAAATTTTGTTTTCATTTGCAAATTTTATGCCAGGTGACAAACACGACTATGGCCATCTTTCTAACACAAACACAAATGTAGCCCTCTTTTCCAAAGTTGTGGAACAAACTAAGTTTGTGAACCAAAGCAACACTGTATCTGGGTTGGGGTATGTGAGAGTGTAGGTATATCTAAGTAGGATGTGTATTCTTCTCTCTGGTCATTGTATGACAGAGAGAGAAAGGATGTGTCCAAGTGGTGTAGGTGTGAGAAAATATATAGGTAAGTGTAGGATCTGAGAGAACCTGGGTGGATGTGTAGGTGGGTTTATCTGGATAGTGTGTATGTTTGGCTGTATTCAGATGGTGAATGAATCTGAAAATGTGGGAGTATCTGTATGTGTGTGTGGATTTATCTGGATGCGCTATGTGCTCAGTAATATCTGTGTGTCTGGGTAGCATTTGTGATTGTGGGCATGTACATGAATGTGTATATATTTACTTGGGCATATATATCTCAGCTAAAATGTCTGTAAAGTGAGCACCTCCATGTTTGCCCATACATGTGACTGGGTGAGGTGATGAGCACTTATACCTAGATGTCTGAGTAAACGGGAGCTGGCTCATGCGTGTACATGCTTGTCTTATGTATTTCTACGTGTGAGTAGATTGGATCTGCAAGGTCTCTGTAGACAGCCTTTGGATTTGAATCCTAGTTCTGACATTTATAGCTAGGGCAAGTCACCTAAACTCAGCAAAACCACAGTGTCTTACCTGTAATGTGAAGGTAATATCATAGGGTGAGGATCAGATGAGTTAATATAGGACAAGTGATTAGAACAGTACCTAGCAATAATGACTCCTCTTGTAATTATTATTATAATTATCTTCCCCAGCATGTAACACCGTGTGTCTATCTGTAGGTATAAATGGGATTTCCTTGTGCATATCTGCCCTGTTACCTCCATCCTTACATATGTGTGATAAAATGAGCTTTTCCTGCATGTATGTAAGAGTGTGTTTATACATTAAAGTGGGTTTATACTTCTGTGTGTCCCAGTGTGTATATAAAACCACAGGTGTGTGAGAAAGGCAGTATGTGTTGGGTGGGTGTAAGGAGCTAGGCTCTGTATATACATTTCCCAGTACTCCTCTGCGTGTGAATGCACACGCCTATATCTATGGTAGTGTAGTGTCAGTGAGTGCGAGTGTTCTCTGAATTGCTGGTGTGTCTGCATGTGGAAGCATGCTTCTATCTGTGTGTATGTGTGTGTACACATGCCACTGTGTTTTCATCTGGCCATGGAAACAGGTTTCTAATTGTTAGTATGTAAATTGTGCATGTGAATCTCTGTTGTGTCTGTAAATGTCAGAAGGTTGGTATTCAGGTTTGTATATGATAATATGGGTAGCTGTGTATTAAGATGCCGTGTGTATATATGTAGGTGTCTGTCTGTATTTATAAGCGTTGGTGGCTATGTGGGTGTGTATGCATGAGTCTGTATTGCTCTCCATGCCTGCTTGCATCTCTGCATGTAGCAGTGAGCCCTAGTAATGTGCCTATATTAATGACTGTATCTATGCTGTGTGCCTCTATCTGTGTATGAGAGCAGATTTGTGAGAATGACTTTGTATAAAATAATGGTATTTAATTCTTAGTGTAAGAGCCAGTATGCAGCAGGGGAGTACATGAATCTGTAGAATGTGAGCGGGGCTTGACCAACGTCTGAATGTAAAGTCTTATGTCTGTACTTGCAGGATTGGGTCTCAAAAGTGTGTAGGGCCATGCAGTTTGTTTTATCTGTGTATGTGTGTACAAGTATCCTTTGAATTGTGAGTGTGTCTCTGCCTAGGACTATATTTCTATAGAAAGGCACTTACACCTTTCTATAGAAAGTGTGTGTGTGTGTGTGTGTGTGTGTGTGTTGCTTCACTGTGAATGATTTATTGGTGAGTGGGTAACTAGATCCATGCTTAAATGTCTGTGTGTAGATGAGGGATGTGTGTGTGTGTGTGTGCGCACATGCGTGTGTACCTGGTTCTGCTTATTAACTGGTGTAATTCTGGATGTGAATAAAAATTTGAATCTTCACGTATACATGTGTCTGTGTGTGCTACTGTTCCTATGTGATGTGACTAGCTGTGAATGCGTTAGAGAAAGTGAAACCTTTGTATGGCACACTGGAGTAAAATGAAAGTGATTTAAAGGTACTAGGGCTTGGTTACATTTTTCCATATTATGCAACAAAAAAGGATAGTTTTCCAAGTTATTAAATACTGAGTGTGTGTACAGTTTTCAAATAAAATCTTTCCAGAATTTTTTATGACACACTTGAGCTCACTTCTTGGAACAATAATTTTTTATTCACTAATGCAAATTTTTAGTAGTCAAAATCCATAGCCACTTCTTCTGAGCCTTTGGTCATGAGTGCCTTGGTTTATTTTATGGTCATTTGACTCACTTGTGATCATCTTAATCTTGATTTGGTAAGCCGATTAGTGCTGAACACAGATCTTCCATATCAAGGTATTTTGCTTCTCAGTGAAAATCCAAACCAAACAAATGAAGTAAATAGCAACTGGTGGTTCTGACACAATATAAACTTCCATCATGGCCTGCCACTTCCTGAATTTGAAAGCCATATTGTTGAGGGTAAGACCCATCCATGCAAGTTATTCAGACACATTTTGCCCTGAGTCCTCTGCAATTAGCTGGAATGTGTGAAACACAGCTGTACGGATCTACAGATCAGCAAAGCTCACCTCAAAAACACAAGTTTGGGGATCATTGGATAGGATTGTGATACATATAATTTTTGCTGATAAACCTTCCTCCCCGATAATTGGAATTTGAATAGTTCAGTCTTTCAGTTTTGTGCTTCAAAGGGAGGATTCTTCTTTAAATCTACCACCTTTTTCTTTTCTTTCAATCAAACGTTATGCTGAAATTTCTTGTAACACTCATGCATTTGGAATCCAACAGAAAATTTTCATTTTGAATAGTTCAAAATAATCATGGAGAATTCCCCTAAGTAAACACAGACATTGCTCAACATAGCTTAATAAATCTTTTGCCTTCAAATTGTAAAACCAAGTAAATATCATTCAGGGAATACTTGACCTCACTTCTCCTAAGTTGAAATTTTACTTCAAATCAATAAACCTTGTCAGTACTACATACTCCAAATACAATATTTTAAATGTCTACAAATTTTTCAATATGACTTTATTCATGTGTTCAAAAAACCATTTGTTGAAGCCAGTAAGCATCAAATCTGCAAAGTTAGAATCATTCCCAAGGAAATGCTTAAATTTTTTAGCTCATAAATTGTTTACATGGAGCATGCCTGTAATCCCAGCATTCAGGAGGCTGACGCAGGAGGATTGCTGTGAGTTCAAAACCAGCTTGGGTTACAAAGTGAGTTCAAGGCCAGCCTGAACTGCATAGTGAGACCCTATCTCAAAAAAGCAAAAAAATTTTTACAAAATTCCCACACACTTTAGACAACAGAGAAAGGTTTACCAATCCCAATTCTTCACAGAAAGCTTAAAGACAGGTGGGGAATATCTTAGATTTAGTTAAATTCACCCAGTATTATTTTCTGCGAAAATTATACTTACAGGTAAATTTTTACAGGTGAGTGAATCTCTGTGTTATCAAAACAAACTTTCTGCCATCACTGCAGCATTGTCAGCCTATAGACTTATGCAGAGATTCCACAATATTTCAAAATATTCATGTCAATTTGCATATTTAAACCTTAGTTTATGTTGGTATTTCTTGCATTTCTCTTCAGGGTTTCTAACTAGAACTATAAACTAAGCAGTCAGAAAGCATCCACAGAGGCATCAATATAAAACTAAAACCCTTTCCACTCAACAGTCTTCTAGGTTAATGTCTTCTCAGTGGCCTTTGATCAGTCATCAGAAATAACTGAGTGTCTCCTTTCCTATTTTCTTTACTTCACTGGTCCTAAATATAGTATGGACAATTTCTCTGCAAACTGCTAACTTGTGAGATTTTACTGGGAAGGACATCATAGATTTCCTCATTAATTGTGCAACCCTATCACTGGCTGGTTGAGCTCCATCTAAAAATGTGCTAATTAGCTCATAAAACCTCTCTCTCTCGCTCTCTCTTTAACTGGAGCCTTTTCTAAACAAGTACTCCACCACAGATCTACACTCCAACCCTGGAATTTTTCTATTGAACAGGACAGGAGAACTTTGTAACATATGAAAACTGATTTTTCTCCACATTTTTAAGATGACAACACTCAGAAACAAAAACATCAAAGCCTAAACTTGCCTTTTACGAATCAATTCAATTAAACTTTTGTCAGTCTTCATTCATTTACTGACAAATATTTTTACCTAAAAACAAAAGGTTAATTATGAAATACCACTAAGAACCAGATTTGGCTAATTTGAAGAGCAGATGCTAATAAGTAAATCAACAAACCAAGAAATAATAAAAACAAACCAAGAGATAATTAAAAAATAATAAAAATAATAAAATAAAGAGTCTTTTAGAAACAGATGCTTTTAAGAACAGAAACAACTAGCCAGGCGTGGTGGCGCACGCCTTTAATCCCAGCACTCAGGAGCCTGAGGTAGGAGGAGCGTTGTAAGTTTGAGACCACTTTGGGCTACAACGTGAGCGCAAGGCCGGCCTGAGCTACATAGTGCAACCCTGCCTCAAAAAACTGGGACCAGGAGTTTGGCTCAGTGGCTTAAGCACCTGCCAGGCAGGCATGAGGTTGTGAGTTTGAGCCTTGGTGCAAAAAACAAACTTACGAATGAAATGAAGTGATTAGATATATTTTAGGATACTGGGGAATGAAAGAGATAGGCAGGGTTATAGGCAAAACAAGACTGGTTCTGAGTTGATAATTGGTGAGTCTGGGCATTGGGTACACTGAAGTTCGCTACAGTGCTCCTTCTATTTTCTTATGTTTGAAACGCTCTATTTCAAGTCTGTTCAATTCACAGCCCATATGCTGGCTACATGCTTCCTGAGACAGCTAGTAATATGGCCCTGCAAAACTGTAAACTTTTAATATTATTGTGTGGTTTTTAGTGATATAGTTCATGACCCAATTGCATGCTGCTTGCTCTTGTGCGGCTTAGAATGTAAAACACAGAAGTTACCAATGATAGTATTTCAACCTACCTACACGTGCATATACCTGTGATGACAGGTGTTTATTATTATTAAGTTGGCATATGCGTTTTCTTATTTCATTGTTAACCTTGGATTCCTTGTGTCATTTAATAAAATAATTCAGTAAGTCAAAATATAAAGAAAGAAAATTTTGTTACTTATATACATTAACTATATTATATTTTATATGTGGCCAAAGACAAACCCTTTTCACTCAGTGCAGCCCAGGCAAGCCAGAAGGTTGGATACACATGCTATATAATAAAAAGTTATTTTTATAAAGATGCAATAATCAAGAAAATTAACAAAATATTTTTGTTAAAAACACCTGATGCTATACAATACAGATTGGACATTCCTAATACAAAAATCTGAAATCTTAAACGCTCCAAAACCTGAAAAGTTTTGAGCATATACATGACACCACAAGTGTATATGACCTCTTGTGACAAGTTGTAGCAGAAACATAGGTACACTAATTATATTATATAAGATTACCTTTGGGCTATATGTCTAAGATGTATACAAAAACAAAGGAATTTTGTGTTTAGACGTGGGTCCCATCCCCAGGATATCTTGTTATATATATGCAAATATTCCAGAAATTTAAGAAAATCCCAAATCTGAAGCATTTTGGGTCCCAGACATTTTGGATAAAAGACACTTAAGCTGTACAACCCCTAGTCTGTAATAGCAATGATCATAACCTTTCCTCCTCCTCCTCTTCTTGGTTTCTTTGGGGGTGTTTTTGGTAGTGGTGATGAGGATCAAAGTGAGGGCCTTTGCATGTTGGCAAGTGCTCCACCACCTGAGCTACATTCTAGCCCCTAAACTTCCTATCTCTGTAGAAAAAATTGTGGAAAAACAAGAACAAGATCAAATTAAAACACTGTACATGTAGGTATAGGCCAAACCAGAAAACCTCATTGACAATAAACAAGTAGCAAAGTAATAATCAAACTATCTGGGATGTTTCAATAGGAAATGAAATAGGAAGTGATAAAAAATTTATGACTTCCATTTTTCTACAGCTGTCTGGAATTCTTTTTGCTCCATCACTTGCTATGGCAAGTGCCCACCAGTTGGGCAGTTCTGCTTATGTTTTCACATAGCCTGCAGAAATTAGCTGGTCTGTGCAAGTGAGCCGATCTACCCCAGAAAGTACACCTGTTGCAGAATGTGTGTATCAGTAAGTGTATGTGTGTGCATGTGTGTGAGAAAACTGTTATGTATGCACACATTGGCCAATGTGCAAGTGTCTGTATACCGGGCAATGTTTATCTTTGTGTATGGTTGTGCTTGCATATTGCTAAAGTAAGTGACTGTGTGTGGCATGTGTGTGTGTCAGAGAGAAACAGGAATAGAAACAGAGTGAACAGAGATTATTGGAATCAGATATATTGGATCGATGGGTACATATGTGTCTGTGTGTGAGTGACAGTGTATGTGAGTAGGCTTGCTCATACATATCTTTTCTTCAGTGCTTAAGAGTTCATCTGTGTATATGTATGTGTGTTAGGGGAATTACAAATGTGGTTGTGTGGGCCATTACATGTGTGTGAGAGTAAGAGTCTGAGTGTTTGTGTATTATGAATAATTCTCAACCTTCTCCAACACAATGTGCTTTTAAAACATATTTATAACGTCTATTATCTGGAAATGGAGTTATCAGTTTCTCTGCACATGTAATTTTAAAAGGAAATACAAGCCAGATTGGTGGTGCACACCTGTAATCCAAGAACTTGGGAGGCTGAGGCAGGAGAATCACTGAGAGTTCAAGGCTAGCCTGGCCAGCCTGAACTACATAGCGAGACCCTGTCTCAAAAAAAAAAAAAAAAAAAAAAAAAAAAAAAAAAAAAAAAAAAAAAAAAAAAAAAAAAAAAAAAAAAAAAAAAAAAAAAAAAAAAAAAAAAAAAAAAAAAAAAAAGGAAAAGAAGAAAAGAAAAGAAAAAGAAAGAAAGAAAAAATCCATACAGTATTACATACAGTATCCATGTTATATTAACTATGATATAAATCAGAAATAAAAAAGAAGTGACATATAAGAAAATAACATTTAAATATGTCAATGCTTGAGTGTGACACTCTCCAGAAGATTTAAGAAAGTAATTAGAGGTTTGTAAGGCCTTATAATAAATACAGATTTGTCAGAACGGGGAAATCAGACACAGGAATTGCAGGAAAATGACAGACAGAGGCTTCAGGATAAGAGTTCACAAAATAGTGAATGACTCCATGGAAAGTGAACTGAAAAGCAAAGTACAGTCTCCCTTTGACCTATATGACAGCCACATTCCTGAGTAATTGAGGAGAAAAACTGATGTTTATCTGTGAAATAGAGTTAGATTCTAGGTTCAGTTAATTATAACCTAAAAGTCCTAGGGAGTGTGGGACATTTGTTCATGGCGTGGGACTGCCCTGCATGTCACCAGGTGGTCAGTAACTCACCCTGGAAACCTAAATGTTAGGACACCCTACACCCCAACCTTATGGCAATCAAAAATGTTCCTGTGAATTTCCAAAATATCTTCTAAGAGGTGGCAATGCTTTTATTGATGATGAAGCACTGGTACTTCAGCAGGGTACTTTGTGTGCCTGTGTGAAGAGGCAGAGAACTAGACCTACCTCTGCCTCCAAGTCTATGTCTGCGTGTGTGTTTGTGTGCGCGTGTGTGCAGGGACACGTGCTCCCAGTATGTGAGCTAACTGGTCGTTGGTCTCCATAGCAGTAGGCTCTCTGTGGGAGTCTGTGAGTGTGAGATCTGTGCACAGGGCATGGACACTATCAGGTGTGTTCTGTCCGCGGACACCCATTCTGAGCCTGATCTGGAACCTGGCTGTGGCTGCCAGTCTTAGGAACACAGACGCATATAGTCTCCCTACTTTCCCAGCAACGCCAGGGCTCTATTCACTTGCTGCTCTCATTTGGGAGGGTTGTTTTGTTGGTGAGTTTCTGTTAGCTTTGGTTTTCATTGAGAGTCTGGGCTACACATTATTCACCTTCTCCATCTTAGTGTGTCTCTCTGTCTCTCTATCTGTATTTTTGTTTCTGTCTCTGTCTCTGTCTCGCTCCAGCTCCCTCTCTCTGCCTCTCACTCCCCAGCATCACTCTCATTCCCCGCCCCAGTCTCCTAGATCTTTCTAGTCTGAGCATGTTTGTGTATATGAGCAATTCTCAGCCTTCTCAAACCCAATGTGCTTTTTAAACATATTGATAGATGCCAGGCATGGTGGTGCACGCCTTTAATCCCAGCACTCAGGAGGCTGAGGTAGGAGGAGCGTTGTGAGTTCGAGACCGACTTGGGTTACAACGCGAGTGCAAGGCCGGCCTGAGCTACATAGTGTGACCCTGCCTCAAAAAACTAGGGCCGGGAGTTTGGCTCAGTGGCTTAAGCGCCTGTCTGGCAGGTGTGAGGCTGTGAGTTTGATCCCTGGAAAAACATATTGATAGCACTTCTTTACTATCTGGAAATGAAGGTCCTCGTCCCTTTTTCTATCTTTTTCTTTCTATCTCTGTCAGTACTCCTTTCCCTTCTCTGCTGTGCTGTTTCTATATGTGAGAATTTTTTCTCACTCTTCTTCCACTTTGTGTCTCTATTTCTATCTCTTTCTCTCTTCTCTTTGTTTCTGTCTTTTCCACTCTCTCTCTCTCCCTCTCTCTCTCTCTCATACACACAATCATGTACTTCTTTCCTTTTGTCACTCTCTATGCATCTCTGACTTTGTCTTACATTCGTTCTGTTTCTATCCCTTTCCCCTTGCCTCCACTCAAAGCTAAAGAGTGTGTATATGGATGTGTGTATGTGTATCCACATTTATACATATACCACTGAGAGCTGAAGATGCCACCATGCTTTCAGTAACTTAAAGGGGTCCCTCAGCCCCACTTCTCTCCTGCCTAGGACCTTCTCAAGGGCAAGCTACTAGCTCTTAGACTTCACAGTATCATCAGCTCCAGGCGACTGCGCAGGCCAGGTTAGATTGGGCTGCAACCCCTGACTGACGTATTTTGAAATTTTGTTTTATTTTTTCTCTTTGAAATAAAATGGATTTAAACAAACAAACAAAAAAAGATTGGGCTGCAAAACAGCACCAAGGGGACCCCTTTAACTGGAACAAAGGTCATGAAGACATGTACTGAAGCTTCAGCCCAGACCAGCCCTAGCTTCCACACTAACCCTGAATATCTCCAGCTTCTGCCCAGGTAGCCTGGCTGCCCTCCTTCCGGGACCTGCCTCATCAACTTATCACATCCCCACGCTCCCAGCCTGCACACACCAAGCATTCTATTTCCCCTGAGCTTTACTGCGCTCCGACACACTCCCCAGGTCTCTTTTTCAACAAAGTCTGCCTGGATGTCTCCAGGGAGCCCTCATCACCTACCAGTGCATTTAGTCCCTCAATCAATTAACTTGGGATATTTTCACTGAGAGCCTACCATCTGCTCTGTCCTGCTCTTTTAGAGGAAAGCAAGTGAGTCCACAATCCCAGTCTTTATGGAGCTTTCTTTCTAATAACACAAGGAAGACAAGAATCCAAATTTTTAAAGTAAATTATACAGTGTGTTAGAAGAGAGAAAATCTGAGAAGAAAAATGAGGGAAAGAGGCAGGGAGGTGCTATGACTTCTCACCTGGACTATTGCAGGAATCTCCTGATAGTCCCTCCACTTCTACCTTTGCCCTATATGACCTGTTTTCACAGCAGCAAGTGGACTCTTGTTCAGCTCTAAATTGTGTAATGTCTTGCCTCTCCTCAGAACCCTCCCAAGATTCCCATCTCATTCCAAGTCAGTCTTTGCCATGGCCTTTGAGATCTGTCCTTGCCATTTTTCTGGTCTTCTCTCTCAGCACTTGCCCCTTTCTCATTCTGTTTGTTCACTGTGGTCTCCTTGCTCTTCCCCAAATGTGCCATGCGTAGTCCCACAGAAGGGCTTTTGCTCCAGCTGTTCCCCATGCCTGGACTTCTCTTCCCCCAAATAACCACATAACTCACTCCTTCACCTCCTCAGATTTGTGGTCAGATAATAACCCTCCGTGAAGCCTTCCCTGTCCACTGCAGTGAAAACAGCAAGACCTTCCTTACGCCTAGCACTTCTTATCCTCCTTCCCTCCTTTATGTTTATTCTAAGAACTTGTCACCATCTGACATACTAACTTCACCCATGTCTCTTTTTATTGTCTATAATGTCAGCTTCACAAAGGCAGGGATCTTTATCTATCTGGCTCACAGATGGATTCTCAGAGCCTCGAACAATACCTCACACACAGTGGATGCTCAGTAAATATCCTTTCCAGTGAAGGAATGAGCAACACAAGCATACACATCTTTATATTCACCCATACTCCCTGCCTCACCCAAAATAAAAATCAATGTTTTCATCATGGCCTACAGCCCTACATAATCTGGCCCTGGATACCTCTGACCTCACCTACCCCGGCCTTTTGCTCATGCCATTCCAGTAACACTAGTTTTTTCACTGTTCCTTGAGAAATGGATAGTGCATTCCTGATTGTGAATAAAAAAATCCATTCACCAAGTGGTGCCGGAATTTTGGTATATTATACATAGGATCAGTGCTGTTTTGTGAAACTTTTGGTCGAGGTATGTGTGTGTTTGAGAGAGTGTGTGTGTGAGTGTGTGTGTATGTATTCATATGTGTACTGAGTTGTGATCTAAAATGTCTTTGGGATTTGCAAAGGAGGAGAAGAGCTGCACCAACATCCACACCCCACATAACTCACCAATGGCAAAGATAGGTAACCAGAGATATCCAGAGGCATGAAGCATTTCCACCCTGCAAGGAGAGAGTAGGATGAGGAGTGGACCAAGCTCAGGGTCTGAGCCAAGTTGTGGCGTCATGGGAGGGAGGGGCTCATAGACACACTAACCCTACCCTTTCTATTTCTTCCTCATCTTTCCATCTGTTTCTCATTGTCTCTCAATTCATTCTCTCTCTCTCTCTCTCTCTCTCTCTCTCTCTCTCTCTCTCTCTCTCTGTCTCTCTCTCTCTCTGTCTCTCTCTCTGTCTCTCCACTCTCTTATTACTCTTTCTCATCCTGTCCATTTGTGTCATTTTCTGTCCATTTACATCTTTGTTGCCATTTTCCTGTCTTTTCCCACTCTGACTCTGCATGTCTGTGTTTATTTTTCTCTCTTTGTCTCTCTCTCCTGCCCTCATCTCTCTGTCTCTCTGTGTCTGTGTTTTCCCCCTTGTCCACATTTGCAGGTACAGCCCAGCAGGACAACTGATGGAGTCCCTCAGGACCCATCGAGTACCCGACTGGCTCACCCTGTAGGGTTGGGAGTAGCCCTTGCCCCTCAGTATGGCCAACACCACCGGAGAGCCAGAGGAGGTGAGCGGCGCATTGTCCCCACCGTCAGCATCAGCTTACATGAAGCTGGTGCTGTTGGGACTGATCATGTGTGTGAGCCTGGGGGGCAATGCCATTTTGTCCCTGCTAGTGCTCAAAGAGCGTGCCCTGCACAAAGCTCCTTACTACTTTTTGCTGGACCTGTGCCTAGCTGATGGCATACGCTCTGCCGTCTGCTTCCCCTTTGTGCTGGCTTCTGTGCGCCACGGCTCCTCATGGACATTCAGTGCACTCAGCTGTAAGATTGTGGCCTTTATGGCCGTGCTCTTTTGCTTCCATGCAGCCTTCATGCTGTTCTGCATCAGCGTCACCCGCTACATGGCCATCGCACACCACCGCTTCTACACCAAGCGCATGACACTCTGGACATGCGCAGCTGTTATCTGCATGGCCTGGACCCTGTCTGTGGCCATGGCCTTCCCACCTGTCTTTGATGTGGGCACCTACAAGTTTATCCGAGAGGAGGACCAGTGCATCTTTGAGCATCGATACTTCAAGGCCAATGACACTCTGGGCTTCATGCTTATGTTGGCTGTGCTCATGGCAGCCACACATGCTGTCTATGGCAAGCTGCTCCTCTTTGAGTACCGTCACCGCAAGATGAAGCCAGTGCAGATGGTGCCAGCCATCAGCCAGAACTGGACATTCCATGGTCCTGGGGCCACTGGCCAGGCTGCTGCCAACTGGATCGCTGGCTTTGGTCGCGGGCCCATGCCACCAACCCTGCTTGGTATCCGGCAGAATGGGCACACGGCCAGCCGGAGGCTGCTGGGCATGGACGAGGTCAAAGGTGAAAAGCAGCTGGGCCGCATGTTCTACGCAATCACACTGCTCTTCCTGCTCCTCTGGTCACCCTACATCGTGGCCTGTTACTGGCGAGTGTTTGTGAAAGCCTGTGCCGTGCCCCATCGCTACCTGGCCACTGCTGTTTGGATGAGCTTCGCCCAGGCTGCTGTCAACCCAATCGTCTGCTTCCTAATCAACAAGGACCTCAAGAAGTGCCTGAGGACTCACGCCCCTTGCTGGGGCACAGGAGGTGTCCCAGCTCCCAGAGAACCTTACTGTGTCATGTGAAGCAGGCGGGTAGGCAGACATGCAGGGAAATGGTCATGGGCACCGTGATCAGGTCAACAGCAAGGGAAGGGTGGGACCCCATACAGGAGCCTTCTTTCCTGAGCTCCAGCCTCAGCCTTCAAACCAACTGTAACCTAGGCACCTTTGCCAACACCTCCCTAGGGTGGGGGACTGGATGGAACACTGGGAAAGAGGCATTTCTAGTTTTGTGGGGCCCGTCTCCGCAGCCTCCTTCTCCATTTCTACACTCTCATATTCTCACTCACTCTCCCTCCTTCCTTCCCCCTCTCTCAAATGACAATTCAGAAAAAGGAAACAAAACTCACAATGCAGGTTTTTCTACCAACAGCTGAGGAAACAGGTTTTCTTGCTTTATATATCTCTCCTTCTCAGATTGTCTAGAAGGGGAAAGTTTGTCCTGTAAAATAGATTGCCAGAGCTCTTATTGCTCCTTCTGCTCCCAGGCACCTTCCCTTCCCAAGTCCTTTAACGAGGCCTGGATGTTTAGGAATAAATTAATCCAAGGCTTCTGACAACAGGGACAAAAGAGGGGACTGGGTTCATAGGGAGCAAAGATGTTTAATTGCTGTGTTGTATGCAATGTTGTTTTGGGCTAAGCCTGATCCCAAGCCCAATTGTCTCTCCCTCCCCACCATATCTAGACCTTCCAAGTGTTTTTTGAGGATCTATTTGAGAAGCCAAGCCTGGAGGACAGGGAGAAGGGCCCCCAATATGGGCCAGGATAGGTGAAGAGCAGGATGTGAGCTGAACTGCTCGAGCTAAAGAGACCAAGCTTGGCCTCATTCTCTTACACTGCCTCCTTAACCCTCAGCACCTATCTCTCCTTCTTGAGGATGGAAATCCACTCCACCCTACTAGGGCTGATGTCGGGGGGGGGGGTCCTGCAGGCAGGAGATACCCTGAATGGAAGTGTAAAGAGGAACCTGAACTCCCCAGAGCAGCTGAATCCCAGAGCCTGGGTTCAGAACTGAATTTAACCCCAGAATTGTCTCCTGTGTTTACACTAATCTTCTGAAGATGAAAATTCTTTTTGGGCCTTGATAACTGATCATGGTACAAACTCCAAGGCACTATGGACTTGAGTCCATTCCTATCTGACCTCTTTTTGTCCCTCTCAAAACTCAGGGGCCTGAAGCCCTTTCTTGGTAGCCCGTGGACTCCTGGGTCCTCAATCCCAAACACCCTTCCTCCCTCCAAACTTACCTACACTCAAAGTGGGACAGATTACAGCCAGATTCCCCAGGTGAAAGGTCTCAAGCCTCCCTCCCTAGGCAGAATCCACTGTGGTTTTACTTTAAGGCCAGTTCTGTGGATTGGTGAGCCAGCTGGCACTTCTTTGCCTGGATTTGCCCAGGCTCTCTGTCCCCTTCTCATTTCTTCTGGGGACAGGGACCTATCTGTATTTTTCTGCACCCCCTTTTCCCTTCCTTCTAGAAGCCCCTGTCCTAAGATCCTTCCATACCCCAAGATAGTCCCCAAACTGGGGAAGCCTTGACCCAAAGGGATTGAGGAGGGTACTCTAGGCAGGGAAGAATTATGGAGCCTGGCTATGGAGTGGCCCTGGAAAGGCAGGCCAGAGTGGCTGAGAGGCTGGGGTGGGGTTCCTGTTCTCTCAGTGATAGTGACGGGGGTCCCTTTCCGGGGGATGGGGTGGGAAAAAGGGGTGGGGGGTAAATAGGGTACACTCAGGAGGATTTTCCTCCATTTCTTTTTTCTAGCTGCCTGGATTCATCATTGGATTTTGTAAATGGAGAAACTAAAATGAACAATGCTATATTGGATGTTTTCTTTTTCTGACTGCGCTTGTATGTGTGTGTGGGTGTGCATGCTCTTCTGTGTGTCCTGTCTATATGACCTCATGTGGGAAAATATGACTGAGTGAGATAGTGTGTGTCTGTGTGACTTTGTGTGATGAGGAGCCCTAAGGAAAACTTACCTGGTGCTTATAAGGAAATGCCTGTATGTGGAGACATGTAGCAAGCAAACACACACACACACATACATCTTGTTGAAAGGAGACAAACTGCAGTACATGGAGGCACAGGCAGTAAGGTATTCAGGAGATACTCTGGAAATTGTATGTATGTATGTTACGTATGTAGCAAGAGGATTGACTCCCAACTCATAAGATTGTCTTCCCTTGGTTCAGACTCTGAGCATGGGGAAAGGAAGCCAGAATACTTAAGAATCTCATCTCCTCCCTCCTGTCCTGAGCGACTCAATCCTCTCCCTAAAACTCAAACAACATGTTCTGGAAATGAGACCATCATGGAGAATAGGGGCTGATGAATTGAGGTTTAAACATTGTGAGAACTGACTGGGATAGGAAATGCCCTCACAAAGTTATGCTTTCTGGAGGAACTGCTGTCTGTGCAGGAGCCTTTCCTCAGGGTCCACTGTATACCGGTGGGATTTTGGTCAGCTTTGACTAAATTCAGAGAAAGTAATGTCATGATTTAAAAAAAAAAAGTCTGGAAACCTACCCAGTTGTCCTATTCCCTGTACACTCAATTTTCTCTCTATTTGTTTGCTTAATTCTCTCGGGTGCACAGAATTGAGTTGGCCATACTCCTCAGTTCTTAGCACACTGTATCATCATCAGTTCATGAAAGACCCTTTTATTCTTTGTTTTGTTTCTTTTTGTACCCATCATCACCCATCCCTGATTCCATCCTCCCACACCCCACATAAGCACCTGCTTTTTCGTATTTAACATGTGTCCTTCCAATCCACTGTTCATGTGTTTATTTACATGTGTATTGTGAAAAATATATGGTATTGTATGTTTTAATTTATATAAACAGTATTGTACTATAAATCTTGTTGTTTGTTTTTTCACTCAATACTCTGTTTTTGAGAGATCCAGCCATGTTGCCGTATGTAGACCTAATTCATTCTAGCTATCCATCTTAAAACATACGTCACATTTTTCCTATCCATTCACCTGGTGACAAATCTCTACCCCCCCCTTCAATTCTCTGCGACGACAAGGGTGCAACGGGCAGTTACCTACACTTCTTTTTAGGGACATCTAACGTAGGAAAGGAAACAAACTCAGACAGGAGCAGTGATATGGCACACCCAAAGTTGATGTGAATTCCAGAGCCAAAGCCAGACCCCCACCATCATGCCTCACTCAGGATCATCCGTCTCTAGTCATAAAAAAAAAAAAAACCTTAAGAGACGATTCAAAGCAGATAAACTGAAGAAATATTTAGTAGATGAAGAGATAGAAAGCCCTAGAAAAAGCTAGGCGAGCTGAATCAATCATTTTATGACGCAAACGAAGTTTTTTTTTGTGTGTGATTATTTCTAGAGTCATTTTTGTAGACATGGAAAACGCCACCTTAAAATCTGGCCCACATACCAAAGACCCTTGGTCCCTAAATTGCAGGCGCCAGGTCAATCTGGGTTCTGAGAAGATACTGCAGTTTACCCTAGGGGCAGAAGCAAGAGTGAGGGAAGGGGCAGATTTAAGAATTGCATAGTTGCTGGGGGGGAGGGGAGTGGGGACGACAGCGAGGCTCTTCGATTTTGAGCACAACCAGCTTAGTGCCTGCGTTTGTTTTTCGTCTTTTCTGGTCTTCAGAACGTCTAGTACTTTTCCTATTGGATAAAACGTTGCAAGAATGAGAGGAAAGCTTCTACCCCTCGCAGCCAATCGCCTGGCAGTTTTCTTCTCATTGCTAGGGGCGGGGGTCAACTCTATGATTGGCGGATGCGAGGGGAGCCAATCGGAAAGTGATGACGTGTAGTGTTGGCAAGCAGACTGCGTGAGAGCAGGTAGGGGTCGCAGGAGCGCGAGCCCGGCCGCCGCGGCCAGCAGCCAATGATGAAGCAGAGCAAGGCCCTTGCCTTGAAGAGTGGGCGGGGCTTTGGCGATTGGCGCGGAGGGAGTAGGGCAGCCGCTGTGGGAGGGGACGCCAGAGCGAGGTGGTGAGCCGAGCTAGTCCTGTGAGGTTAGGCAGCTGCACTTCAGGTGTGACTGGTAGCAGCGGCTGGACTGAAAGCGAAGGAGCGAGTGCAGTCCCCTGAGCTTTGTGAGCGCGGTCACCATGGACCGCCCGGATGAGGGTCCTCCCGCCAAGACCCGCCGCCTGAGCAGTTCGGAGCCTCCTCAGCGCGACCAGCCGCCGCCGCCGCCGCCACCACCACCGCTCCTTCGATTGCCCCTGCCTCCACCCCAGCAGCGCCCAAGGCTCCGAGAGGAAACCGAGGCGGCACAGGTGCTGGCTGACATGAGGGGGGTGGGACTGGGCCCGGCGCTGCCCCCACCACCGCCCTATGTCATTCTCGAGGAGGGGGGGATCCGCGCATACTTCACCCTGGGTGCTGGGGGGCCCGACTGGGACCCTGCGATCGAGTCAGGGTATGGGGAGGCGCCCCCTTCCACAGGGAGCCTGGAAACACTCCCCTTGTCCGAGGCTTCTGGGGGAAGCCTGGAAATTGACGTTCAGGTTGCAGAGCCCAGCAGTCTTGCTGAAGAGAAGGCCCTAGAAACCTGTAGCTCAGGGGTGTGGGGGCCCCAGATGTTAGTTGGTCCAAAGACGAATGAAGAGGCTATCATAATAGTGGAAGATGAGGATGAGGATGAAAAGGAAAGTGTGAGGAGGAGGCGGAGACGGAGGAGGAGAAAGCAGAGGAAAGTGAAGAAGGAAAACAGAGACAGGAATGCTGAGAGGATGGAAAGCATCCTGCAGGCACTGGAGAGCATTCAAATGGACCTGGAAGCCGTGAACATCAAGGCAGGCAAGGCCTTCCTGCGTCTCAAACGCAAGTTCATCCAGATGCGAAGACCTTTCCTGGAGCGCAGAGACCTCATCATCCAGCATATCCCAGGCTTCTGGGTCAAAGCAGTATCCTTCTCATCGATTCTCATGGGCCACAAGCCCATGGCAGAAAGGGAGAGGTGGGGAGAGGGACAGTGAGGGTGAAAGGGTGTTGGGGAGGGCCAAAGATGGGATGAATCCCCTATGGGAGGATGGACTAGAATGGGTGGAAAAGAGATGGGAGGAGGAGGGAAAAACAGGAACTGGACTGGAGATGATGAAGGAGGAAGGGAGCACAGCATAAAAACCTGACCTCAGATGGGAAAGGTGAGAAGAGGAGCATAACAAAAAAATGGATCACAATGAAAAGGGGGAGGGTAAAAGAGGGGCACGCACCTGAAAAATTGGACCACAGATGGTGAAAGGGGGAGGGGAAGGGCATACAGAAGATGAACTGACTCAGAGACAGTGAAGAAGGAGAAAGGCATGCAGCAGAGAAATTGCCCAACTGTGTGCTTAAACTACACAGGGCTCTGCAAGCTTAGGTCTCTGCCTAGACACTAGGAGAGCCCAGTCCTGGCTGAAGTGCTCTCCATTAGACAGGAGGGGGATAGAGGTACTGGAGCCCCTGAAGGGTCAGGAGAAAGAATACCTGGGTATGAACATCAAGGAGTTAAATGAAGGAAGGGGGAAAGTAGGAACAATCCCATTCACTGTTGGTGATTGTTAAGCACATCCCAGGGGAATGCATCTAAGTCAATGTAACATGTTAGGGACACATAGGTTTAACATCGCAACAGAATTACATGTATACCCTAGTATACTGGCACCCTGGTATAAAGTAGCATATGATCACAAGCCCTCAGCTCACAGGCACACAGTACCATGTAGACACAAGACTTAACACAGACACAGTATTATGTGACCATAGGTCCTCAGCACAAAGACACATAGCATCACTTGAACACAGGCCCTCAGAGCTATTCAACTCAACATCCACATATATAACAAGCCCTCAACAGCCAGATACAGCAGCACTTAGACACAGGACCTTCAGCTCCCAGGCACACTAAGTGAATACAGACCCTCAGCACCTAGAAACAAAAATCTCATGAACATACATCCTCAGCATCAAAACACACAGCAAATATGAGCCACCTTACACAGAGGTTTCATGTTGCATGAACAGTCTGACCACATAGGTGGTATCATGGTAATATAAGTACAGGTCATGTCCTATAACCCACTTGTTCATATACGTCACATGAACACAGAAGGAATCCTCCTATTCCAGTCGCTCTTGCTGTACCCTGCCTGGCCTTCCCTCCCTCTTCATTGAACAGTTAATCCTTGACCTAAACTGCTCCACTCATCAGTTTCTCAACCACCCCAGAATTTCAATCTTAATCAACCAACGCGATGAAGACATTTTTCGCTACTTGACCAATCTTCAGGTCAGCCCAAAGAGGAAGGCCAAGGAATCTGGTTCTCTGAGGTGAGGGGAGTAGGCGGGGCCATTGGGGGGGCAGATTCTACCATTACCCCCATCTTGAGCAGGTACAGGATCTCAGACATATCTCCATGGGCTACAAAATGAAGCTATACTTCCAGACAAACCCCTACTTTACAAATATGGTGATTGTCAAGGAGTTCCAACGCAACCGCTCAGGTAAGTGGCAGTCCAGGATAAATCCACCCCGCCCCCATCATTAGTCAGTCTCCTCTTCATGGCTTCCTCTTTCCCTAGGCCGACTGGTGTCTCACTCCACTCCAATCCGCTGGCACCGGGGCCAGGAACCCCAGGCCCACAATCACAAGAACCAGGACATCAACCACAGCTTCTTTAGCTGGTTCTCAAACCACAGCCTCCCAGAGGCTGACAGGATTGCTGAGGTGAGGCCACTTCCTAGTATGACCAGAAAACACCTTGTTAGGCTTGCTCTGAGTGCCTGGGGAATTGGCAATAGGACCTGGGGCTTATATTTATGGCTCTGCTATTCCTTTTCTCTTCTTTTTCAACAGATTATCAAGAATGACTTGTGGGTTAACCCTCTACGCTACTACATGAGAGAAGGGGGCATCAGGGCAACCAGAAAGAAGCAAGAAGAGAAAGAAAGGTGAAGGGGGAATTGGTGGCTGAGTTGGAGATGGGGCAAAGACTAGGCTAATATCACAGAATTCATAGAGCCACAAGGGACCTTTGAGATAATTGAGTGCAGTGCTTTACGAGTGAGGAATAATGCCCAGAAATGGCCTGAGGTTTCATGTGTAGGTCAGGCTCAGAAATGGGACTCTCCCTACCCTAGCCTAATCCCTAGGGACCCTCATAGACTGCAGCCTCTCCAGTTACTTGCCACCTTTCAGTGTCTGCCCTGGGCCTCCTACTAACCCCATACTCAGCCCCAAACTTCCCCACAGTAAAGCCAAGGATGCATATGAGATGGTGATCATGGAAGATGCTTATGACCATTATGCCATGGAAGACATTCTCAGCGAGATCTCAGACATTGACGAGACTACTGACAATGAGACCATTCATGACATCAAGATCTCTGACTTCATGGAGACTACTGACTACTTCGAGACCACTGACAATGAGATAACTGATGTCAATGAGAGCCTGGGTGACGGTGAGAACCCTGACCACAACGAGCACCCCAACAGCGAGACCACTGACAACAATGAGAGTGCCAATGACAACGAGAGCCCTGACGACAACAGTGAGAACCTAGAAGACAGTAATAAGAATACCTATGACAATGAGTATCCCAACAGTGAGAATCCTAATGGTGACAACAGTAGCCTGGAAGATGGCAACCAGGGCAGCAGTGGTAATAACCAAAACAGCAGTGAGAGTGACAGTGGGGATGAGGGCAGTGATGATGAAGATAATGATGGCAGTGAAGGTGACAATGAGGGCAGTGATGATGATGGCAATGAGGGTGATAATGAGGGAAGTGATGATGACAGAGACATTGAATACTACAAGCATGACATTGTAGTGTTTGACAAGGATCAAGATAACAGCACCAACCGGGAAAACTATGAGGATGAGGTAGAGATCATCTCTGAAGAATCAATGGAGGAAGTGGAAGAGGGCAGTGAGGAAGGTGAGCTAGACCCCTCTTATCTTTCCTCATTCTCTTTTCTCAGAGAAAGCCTGGCGCGTGGTATTCAGACATAAACACAGTCAGTTCTTATGGAGGAAAGAGCGTTCTTTCTAAACAGTGGAAGGCCAGAAAACATTTAACTTAAAAATGTAACAAAGCCAAAGAAATGGTTCAATTCTAAGTGATGGGTGGGCAGGGTTTAGGACAGTGTGTGGAAAACGAAAAAGGTCACATACATAGAGGAAAAAGTGACGCGTTCAACATACAATGTCCCCAGTGCTGGCCTAGGAACTCCCAGGATTGTTGGGGCTGCTGGGAGTGAAGTAAACAGTATGCTCTGTGAGCCCAGAGGATGGACAGAGCAACTAATTCTACATCAAGAGTTGGGAATGTAAAGAGAGAGCTAGAGAAAGGGGCTGAACTTTGTTTTTTTTTTTTTGTTTGTTTGTTTGTTTTTTGCGACACCGGGGATTGAACTCACAACCTTGTGCCTGCCTGACAGGCGCGTAAGCCGCCGAGCCAAACTCCCGGCCCTGGTTTTTTGAGGCAGGGTCGCACTGTGTAGCTCAGGCCAGTCTTGCACTCGCGTTGTAGCCCAAGTCGGCCTCGAACTCACAACGCTCCGCCTACCTCAGCCTCCAGAGTGCTGGGATTAAAGGCGTGTGCCACCAGGCCTGGCGGGGCTGAACTTTGAATTAGAAGCCCCATTCCCGCTGAGAAGCATTATGGGCCATTCTCTGTAGAATGGAGAATTTGGCAAGGACCTGGAAGGGTAAAAATGCATAGTACATTGGGCAAGGTTTCCAAAATTGTCTCCTGGGGATGCTTCACCAGTTCTGAAAGCTGCTTCTCACAGAAGACTTTGGTGATAAAAAAAACATTGCAGATACACTGCATATAATACTTTTTGAAGCCGGGCATGGTGGCACATGCCTGTAATCCCAGTGCTTGGGAGGCTGAGGCAGGAGGATTGCCACAAGTTCGAAGCTACCCTGGCCCACATAATGAGTTCAATACCAGCCTGAGCTATGTGGCAAGACTCTGTCTGAAAGAAAAATATAATAATAATAATAATAATAACAAAAACAACAACAACAGCACTACCTCTTGTAGAATCACATGTACATTAGCACCTTAAAGGCTCTAGGAAGTCCTGCTCTAAAAAGCCTATTTCACTTTGTAGAACCCAGCATTTCCTAAACTTCTTTTTTTTTTCCCTAAACTTCTTGACCACAAGCCAATGTTCACTGCTCACCAAAGAATGCACTTTAGGAAATGCAGAGGGAGGATTACAAGCAGGGATTGAGGGAGAAAGCAGTATTTAAGGGGATTACTAGCTTTGGGTCTGGCCCACAAGACTTGTTATAGGCAGACAGAGGAGAGGTGGGCCCATTGGGGAAGGAGAAGGGACAGAGACACCAGCCACTCCTGGAGTTTTGGGCCACGGGGTCCCTAACCATAGAGGGTAGAGACAGGGCACCAAGGATGTAGCCATTAAATGAGTTACCTCAATCTATACGGATTTTCAGATTGGGTAGGGAAACTGAGTTGTCAATTCTTTTCCCTTCCCGCCTGATGGCATCTCTTCTAAGAATGGGAAGCAGAGCTATCTGCCCAGCCCTAAAGTGGGATTGGGGCAAGGGAATTGGGCTTAAAAAGACAAACTGGGGCCTGTTTGGATCTGACTGGGGTGGGGGCAAGAAGTGAGGGAGCTGTCTGGGGGTGAATAGGTTTATTCAGCTGAGGTTTGAGCTCAGGAAGAAACACACATTGAGGAATACAGTGAGAAGAAAAAGCTCCTTTCAGAGAGGTATCAATTTTGATAGAACAAAGGCAGGGAGCCTGCCCTGTCTTCCTGCTTCCCTTCCACTCCCCCTTGCCCTGGGGGCCTCTTTCCAAGCAAAGGTTCATGGCAAGTGATGCCAGGCCCTCAAAAGCCCTAGCTATGTGTATTATTCTGTTTCCTTTTAAAGTCCTGTCTATCTGCCTATCTAATGCCCTGCACCATTTGCCCTTGCTTGCCTCTCTCCCCTACACAGGTGAGGACAGCTACCAGGAGGAAGGAAGCGAAGTAGACTCAGAAGACACTGACATAGAGCTGGTGCTTCAGGTTCCAAATGCTTGGTCCAGCCTGGGGAAGAAGGGGAAAACTGGATAAACAACTTACTCTCTAGGGGCATCTCTCCTCTCTGTTTCCCTCTTTCCCAGTGCCATGTTTGCCCTCCCCCAGTTAGGGTCCCCGCATTGCACTTCTGGGGGGGTAACTGACTTCATACACGGGTTTAAGGTTTATTTTTATGGTTTAATAATTGCAGGATTCTTATTTGGGGAGGTGGAAATCCCCTCTTTTTTGGTCCTCCCTCACAGGCTTCTGTGTGCTGCTATTTTTTGTGATGCCTTGGTCAGGGCCCCTCTAGCCCCCTTCTCTTTGGTGTTGGCCCCAGCCCTTTTCCCCATGCTGTATGGAGTGGAGACCCTGATCCCAAAGTAAGGAGGGCTGCTATGGCCTTCGTCGCAGCCTTGCAGTGGCCTTGAAGGCTCTGCCTCCATCCTGTTTGCCCAAGTTTTTATCTTCTTCCATCCATCTCTTTTTACCCACTGTGCCTGCTAACTTGCCAGGCCTTGGTATCTATGCAAGGCCACTTAGCCTTTGCTGTATTCCTGCCCCGCTCCCATCCCCCTCCCCCCCAGAAGTCGCGCCTTTCCCTGTGACTATTGATGACCCTAATAAAACTGAGCAAATTCAAAGTGCTGCCTTGAGTCTTTGGTCTGTCCCACTGCGCCGTTCCTAGTGGCCAGTCTCCCCCACAGAACTGCACAGAGCTTCCTACCCCACTCGGGGGCCTGCGAGATGTTAGTAGCTCCAGGGTTTGGTCGGTTGAGGGGAGCGAGCTGAGGCTCAGCTGGGCAATGGAGGCGTTGCATCAGACCATTGCGGACTGCTCTGGCCAATAGCTGAGCGATGTTGTGAAAGCCCCTCCTAGTCCTTGCAGCCGCCTAGGATCCAGCCAGGTAGCAAAGAGCTTCCCACTCCTTTCCCTGTGGTTCGAGCATAGAGAGACATTGAGTGCTATAGGACATCAATTTAATGGTGATTCATCTTTTTCATTTACAAGTACATTGAACCTTTCTTCGGGCCTAGTGTGAGTTGGGTGTGGGGCAGCCAGAGGAGTCCATTTTTCTCCTTGGCATGTAGTAAAAAAAGAAAAAGCAGGAACCATACCAATACCACAACCAGATCACACTGGAGTACTCTCTTTGGGAGGTGGTGCAAGGTTCCCCTGGAGCTGGGCCTGGGGGACAAGGCAGGAAAAAAGATGGCTAAGCTGAGGAGTTGGCATAGAGATAAAAGGAAAACCTCTAGCTGTACAATGGGGTGGGGAGGTTGGGAATTGGATCTCTGTAAAGCAGCCTTTACATGGGAGACCTTGGAAAAGCTGAGCTGTATTAAATTTTGGATACAGTAATCTTATTTCACCAGAAATTTTTCTCAGATTCATTCTGTATCATAATGGTAAATTTCACACAGGCTTTGGTTGGTCTTTTAGGATACAGTGTATCTCTGGAACATTCCATCCAAGGCTTTTATTTTTCAGGAAGGCTTCAGCTGTGGTCAGATTTGTATTTTCAAGATTGCCCTCTACTGGCTTCCCGCAGAATGGATGGGCAGGAGGGAGAGCAATGAGGAAGGTGACACTAAATCTCAGATGAGAGTGGCATAGGGACATGGGAGAGGTTTTTTCATTCATTCTAAATTTCAGAACAGTTTTAGATTTATGAAATTATTTCAAAGATAATACAGAGAAACCCTGGATATCCCACAACCAGTTTCCCTTGTTAAAATTAATGAACCCATATCAGCACACAATGATTAATCAAATTCCATACTTTGTTCAGGTTTTCTTAGTATAACCTGATGTCCTTTTTTGTTCCAGGAGCTCATCCAGAATACCACCCTATATTTTAATCATCATGTCTCTAGGCTCCTCTTTGGCTTTGACACTTTCTCACACTTTCCTTGTTTTTGATGACCTGGTCTCACCATTTGTCTTGATTACTTTTCTCTCCTTGCTGAGACAAAATACTTGATGCCTAAAATGAAGGAAGGAAAGGTTTGTTTAGCTTACAGGTTTTGGAGGTTTCAGTCCATTCTCAGCTGGCTCCAAGGCAGGGTGGCATGGCTGAGGGGCAGCTGTTCATGACAGCCATAAGCAACAAGAGTGAACAGGGTAAAAAGGGGAAAGTGCACCTCCTTCCTGCCCTTACATTATATGCTGGTTCCCCACCCCTGGGTGGGTGCAGCACTCACACTGCCAATCCCAGTGCTAGACAACAAACCAATCACAAATGCTAGATTCACCCGCCTCCATGACTGCATGAGGCTTGGGGAGCCATCCAAACACAAGCCATAACACCATTTAAGGAGCACTGGTCAGGTATTTTGTAGAATTTCCCTTGACTGGGATTTATCTGATGTTTTTTCTAATGACTAAAGAGGGTTATGGGTGTGGGGAGGAAGACCACTGAAGTAAAATGCTATTTTCATTATATCAAGTATACATACTATCAGTATGACTTATCACTGTTGATATTAACTTTATGACCTGGCTCAGGTACAGTCTGTCAAGTTTCTCCAGTCTAAGGTTATTTGTTGCTCGTTTGCTGTGGTACACTCTTTCGAAAGAAGCCATTAAGTATAGCCCATGCTTAAGGAATAGGGAGGTATGCTTCATTTTTTTGAGAGAAAGTATCTACATAAATTAATTGGATTTCTTCCACATGAGAAATCTAACTATTCCATGAAAGCTTTTAAAATACTAAAATTGACAGGATTAGATACTGGAAGAAAGGGACTGGGAGGAGTCAGGATGACTGCCAGGTTGAGTGGGGCCTTGCTCTAGGCCTCTTCTTTCAAATGACTGAAATACCAGATCATGGAAATAACTCTTTTTTTTTATTTAGGAGAAAAAAAACACATATAAGAAAGACAAAAAGAAAAAGAGACAAACGACTAGAGCAAATGCGCAACAGTAACATTATAGGTTTACAAAACAGGATGATAGAAACTTGACTATGGTTGCAATATTGCATATCATTACCTTCAAAATGGTTGTTTACATTAACAGATACAGACATGTAAAATTGATCTAATCATGTGAGTATTAACCGTTCTTTCTAAATAACTAATACATTCAGCAGTATGTTCGTTTTAGTTATCTTGCATATACATATATACAGATTTATGTCTTTTTCCTTTTCTCTTCCCTCTTTCCCCCTTTTCCCTTCCCAATTACTTTTGCTCTTTGAGCAGTTTTTTACCCTTACATAGTGTCTTAGTTACTTTACACTCGTTGCCGAGACAAAATACCTGACGCCCAAAGTTAGGGAAGGAAAGGTTTATTCTTACAGTTTCTCGGCAGTTTCAGTCCATAAGTTGGCTCTAAGATAGCGTGGCACGGCAGGCCTGCTGTTCATGGCGGCTGCAAGCTGCAAGCTGCAAGCTGTGCTGGCAAGAGAGAGAGAGAGGGAGAGAGAGTCGGAAGCGGAAGTGCAAGAGGAAGACCCGCCTTCCCTTACACTGTGTCTCAGCTCCACCCCTGGGCGGGCACAGCACTCACATTGTCAATCAACAAACCAATAACAAAACAATAACTCAGCCCCATCAAAATTATATGAGGACTTGGGGAGACATAGCATACCCCATACACAAAGTGTTTATTGTAGATTTGGATCATATAAACTTTTTCAGTTTCTTACACTAGGGAGACAATATGGTATTTACACATGTGGGTTTGATTTATCTCACTTATGAGTATGGTCTCAAGTCATGTCCATTTACTTATAAAAGTCTCAGTGCAATATTTCTTGATAGCTGAGTAGTACTCCATTGTATAAAAATACCACACATTTTTTTATCCATTCCTTGATTGATGGGCATTTGGGTTGTTTCCAAGATCTGGCTATTACGAATTGGGTTACTTTAAACATGAGTGCACAAATATCACTGTGATGTGATGTTTTCAATTCTTCTGGGAAAATGCGCAGAAGTGGGATAGCTGGGTCAAATGGAATCTCTAATCCTAGCTTCTTGAGGAATCTCCACACTGCTTTCCACAGTGGTTGCACCAGTCTACACTCCCACCAACAGCAGAGAAGAGTTTCTTTTTCCCCACAGCCCCTGCAGCATTTATTGTTGGTTGATTTTTTATTTTATTTATTTATTTAAATTTTTAATTTTTTTTTTTTTTTGGCAGCGGGGATTGAACTCACAGCCTTGTGTTTGCCAAACAGGGGCTTAAGCTGTTGAGCCAAACTCCCAGCATTGGTTGATTTTTTAATCTTGGCCATTCTTTCTGGAGTGAGATGGAATTTCAGTGTTGTTTTAATTTGCATTTCCAGAATGACCATTGATGTTGAACATTTTTTCATATATTTATTTGCCATTTGTATTTCTTTCTCTGAGAAGTGTGTATTCATCTCAGATGCCCATTTTTGGATTGGGTCCTTGAATTTTGGGGGCCCGATTTCTTTTAATTCTTTATAAGTTTTAGATAGAAGTCCTTTGTATGACAGTTAATTGGCCAAGATATTTTCCCAGTTCGTGGGTTTTCTTTTCACTCAGTTGGAGATTTCCATTGACATGCAAAATCTTTTTAGTAAGATGAGGTCTCAGTTGTTGATTCTGGGAAGTGTTTCCCGTGAGATTGATTTTTATTCATGAACTCCCTGCCTACTCCTATGTCATCAAGATTTTTACCTACTTTGTCTTCTAGTAAGTTTAGTGTCTCTGTTTTAATATTCAGATCTTTGATCCATTTTGACTTTATTTTAGTGCATGGTGATAGACATGGATCTAGTTTTAGCTTATAACCTATAGAAAGCCAGCTTTTCCAGCACCATTTGTTCAAGAGGCTATCTTTCTTCCAATGTACATGTTTGGCCCCTTTGTCAAAGATGAGGTGGCTGAGTGTGTTTGTAGTTGTGGCTGTATCTTCTAATCTATTCCATTGATCTTCAGGTCTGTTTTGATTCCAGTACCATGCTGATTTTGTCACAGTGGCTTTGTAGTATAGTTTCAAGTTGGGGATCATGATGCCTCCTGCCTTACCTTGGTTGCCCAGAATTGCCTTTGCTATTCTAGGTCTTTTCTGGTTCCAGATGAATTTTAGGAATGCTTTCTCTAGTGCTGTGAGCTAGGCAAGCAGTATTTTGATTGGGATTGCATTAAATCTGTATAATAATTTTGGGAGAATGGCCATTTTCACAATGTTTGTTCCTCCTGTCCATGAACAGGGAATATCTTTCCATTTTCTGAAATCTTCTTCGATTTCCTTCTTCAGAGTAATGTAATTTTCACTGTATAGATCTTTTACTTCCTTTGTTAGATTGATTCCTAAGTATTTCATTTTTTGGGGGGGGATGCTATAGTGAAGGGTATGGTTTCCCTTATTTCTCTGTCAGTGACTTTGTTGTTTGTGTACAGGAGTGGTATTGATTTTTGAGTGTTGACCTTGTATCCAGCAACATTACTGAATTTGGCTATTATTTCTAGAAGTCTTTTAATGGATTTTTTGGGGTCTTCTATGTAGAGTGTCATATCATCTGCAAATAATGATAATTTCACTTCTTCCTTTCCTATCTTTATTCCCTTTATTTCTTTCTCTTGTCTAATTGCTCTAGCTAGTATTTCTAGAACTATATTGAATAGGAGTGGTGATAATGGACATCCTTGTCTTGTTCCTGATTTTAGGTTGAAAGTTTTCAGTTTTTCTCCATTTAGTAAGATGTTGGCTGTTGGTTGATGATATATGGCTTTTATCAGGTTGAGGTAGAGGCCATCTATTCTGATTTTCTGTAGGGTTTTTTTTATCATGAATGGGTGTTGGATTTTGTCGAAAGCTTTTTCTGCATCTATTGAGATGATCATGTGGTTCTTGTCCTTGGCCCTGTTGATATAGTGTATTACATTTACTGATTTGCATATGTTGCACCATCCCTGCATTCCTGGGATGAATCCCACTTGATCATGGTGTATAATCTTTCTGATAACTTGCTGTATTCTATTTGCCAGTATTTTATTGAGGATTTTTGCATCTATGTTCATTAGGGAGATTGGCCTGCAGTTTTCTTTTTTGGTTGGGTCTTTCTCTGGTTTTGGTATTAGGGTAATACTTGTTTCCAGGAATGAGTTAGGGAGACTTACTTCCCTTTCAATATCATTGAAGAGTTTGAGGAATGTTGGTATTAAGTATTCCATAAATTTCTGGAAGAATTCAGTGGTGAATCCATCAGGACCTGGGCTTTTCTTTGTTGGTAGGGTCCTAATTACATTTTCAATTTCATTAGCCGAGATTGGGTTATTCAGCAGTTTTACATCTTCCTGATTCAGCTTTGTTAATTCATAGGTTTCTAGGAATCTGTCCATTTCTTCTGTGTTATTGAATCCATGTGAGTAAAGGTTTTCAAAGTAGGTGTTGATGATCTTCTGTATTTCCACAGGGTCTGTAGTGATTTCACCCTTTTCATTTCTTATTGCATGAATCTGAGCTTTTTCCTTCCTTTTTTTGGATAAGGTTGGCTAGGGGTTTATCAATTTTATTTACTCTCTCAAAGAGCCAACTCTTGGATTCATTAATTCTTTGTATTTTTTCTTAGTTTAAATTGCATTAATTTATGCTCTGATCTTTATAATTTCCTCTCTTCTTTGGGCTTTGGACTTGACTTGCTCTTCTTTTTCTAGAAGTTTGAGGTGCAGCATTAGGTTGTTTATGTGTGCTCTTTCCATTTTTCTGATGTGGGAGTTTAGTGCTATAAATTTCCCTCTGAGGACTGCTTTCATTGTGTCCCACAGGTTCTGGTAATTTGTATTTGCATTTTCATTCAATTGTAGATATTGTTTAATTTCTTCTTTAATTTTTTCTGTGACCCATTGGTTATTTAGGAGAGTATTATTTAATTTCCATGTGTTTGTGGGGTTCTTGTAGGGTTTTTTGCCATCCATTTCCAATTACTGCGCTATGGTCAGATAATATGCATGGAATTATATCAGTTCCTTTGCATTTACTTAAGCATGTTTTATGCACCAGTATATGATCTATTTTAGAGAATGACCCATGTGCAGCTGAGAAGTATGTGTATTCTGATGTTGATGGGTGGAATACTCAGTACACATCTACTAGGTCCATTTGTTCATAAGTTTGATTCAGTTCTGTTATTTCTTTGCTGATTTTTTGTTTGGTTGATCTATCTCTCTGTGACAATGGGGTGTTAAGGTCCCCTGTTATAACTGTATTATTGTTTATTTGGTTTTTCATGTCTATTAAGAATTGTCTTACATAGTTGGGTGTTCCCATATTCGGTGCATATATATTTATGATTGTAATCTCTTCCTCTTGAAGTTTTCCCCTAACAAGTATGTAGTGACTTTCTTTATCTCTTTTGATCATTTTTGGTTTGAAGTTCACATTGTCTGCAAACATAATAGCCTCCCCTGCTTTTTTCTGGGTTCCTGTTGCATGGAGTGTTGTTTTCCTGTCTTTGACTTTTAGTCTGTGAATTTCCTTTTGAGTGAAATGTGTTTCTTTTACACAGCATATTGTTGGATTTTGTTTTTTAACCCACTCTGCTAGTCTGTTTCTTTTTATTGGTGAGTTGAGACCATTTAGATTGATTGATATAATTGATATGTACTAGCTCATCCCTGTCATGATATCTTTCTGTTGTTGGTTTTCTACATTTTCTGTTTAATTATTTGCCCTGCTTAGTGGTTTCCTTTGGTGGTTGTTCTTAAGATTGTAGCTATCTTTGTCTCTTTCTAGAGTGTCTTTCAGTATTCTTTGTAGTGTTGGTTTGGTGGTCATAAATTTCTTCAGTTGTTCTTTGTCATGGAAGAATCTTTTTTTTTTTTTCTGCAGCACTGGGGGATTGAACTTACAACCTCGCGCCTGCCAGGGCAAGTGCTTAAGGCACTGAGCCAAACTCCCGGCCCTGGTTTTTTGAGGCAGGGTCGCACTATGTAGCTCAGGCTGGCCTTGCGCCTGCGTTGTAGCCCAAGCCGGCCTCGAAGTCACAACACTCCGCCTACCTCAGCCTCCCGAGTGCTGGGATTAAAGGCGTGCACCACCACGCCTGGCTCTGTCATGGAAGTATCTTATGTCTCCATCAATTTTTAAGGATAGTTTCGCAGGGTACATCAATCTGGCTTGAAAGTTGTTTTCTTTCAGGATTTGAAATACTTCACTCCAAGCTCTTCTTGACTTAAATGTGTGTGTTGAGAAGTCTGCTGTGATTCTGATAGGCTTTCCTTCATAGGTGATCTGTTTCTTTTCTCTGACAGCTTTTAGTATTTTGTTCTTGTGCTGTATTTCTGATAGCCTAATTATTATATGTCTGGGTGAAGATTTATTTTGTTTATGGTTAATTGGGGTTCTGTATGCCTCAGTTACCTGTATTTCAGATTCTCGTCCCGTGTTTGGAAAGTTTTCTGCTATTATTTCTGTGAATAGTCTTCACAGGTCATTAGTATTGACCCCTGCTTTTTCATTTATGCCTATTAATCTTATGTTATTTCTCTTGGCATCGTCTTGCAGCTGTTGAATTGTTGTTTCTTGGTTCCTTATTATTTTTAAGAGATCTTTTCTTTCATGATCATAAGCTCCCATGCTGTCTTCAAGGTCTGAGACTCTATCTTCAGCTTCATTCAAGCAGTTTTTCGAACTTTCCATGGAATTTTTAATTTCCTGAATTTCCCTTTGAATCTGTTTCATGCATTCTGTTTGTGTCTTATATTGTTCATTCAAAGTTTCCATCATTTTCTTACGTTCTTCTATTTTTTATCTTGATTTTCTTTAGATACACACATTTCTTTCATAATGATTGTCATTTCTTTTTTTTATTTTTTAAATTTTTAAAATTTTATTACTAATAATAACAATGATCAGAGTAAAGCAAAAGAGAGAGAACCATATTGGGCCTCGAAGACAAGACAGAAGGGAATCCCCCATACTTGCTACATTGCCTGTTGTCACCTTCCAAAGGGGTGCTCAGGTTGCTGCCCAGAGGCCTGCAAAATCTAGGAAACAATACTAGCAAAAAGTTGGTTGATGTTCCTTGGTTGCTATCAATTTAGCCAGACCTCCGAAACAGCAGGTTGCTGACAGGGTGGGGGGGAGTGTTTATCCCTGAATCCAAGCCCGCACGCCGGTGCCCCTTGGGCCCAGTGGGCCAGGCCCCGCAAGGGGCCCTTCTCAGTCTCCTCCAGGGCCCCGAGGTAAGGACCCCAGAGGGCAGGTCATTTGCGTCCTGGTCCTTGTCTGTGCAGCTTTGGCCTGTCTCAGCCTCCCAAGTGCTGGGATTACAGATGTGCACCACCACGCCCAGTATGATGGTCTCCCTAAGATTCAGTCTTTTCTATCCATATCTAAAAAAATGAATGAAGGTCAGAACCAGAAACATCAAAACTCCGTCCTCTTCCCAAAACATTTATCAGAAGCATGAAGAGTTATTTCCATGGGTGGCGCTCCAGAGGCTCTGAACTCCCCTGAACCAGATGCAAGGTCTGTGTGGTGACACACTCTGGTGTGTGCTCCACCTACCCACCTAGATCCCAGAGGTTTCAGCCCCCACCAGGTAAGGCAGAGACTCCAGCAGCACACTCCGGAAGTGTGCCCTCACTAGCTGCTCAGAGGATCCAGCTCTAGCCAATCCCACGTCTCAGCACAACCCACCAAGGGAACGCCCAGCCAGCCTCGCAGGACACATAGCCCAGCACCCCAGAGCAACCCAACAAAGTACATCAGGGGAACACACAGCCAGACTCTCAAACCACAGAACACAAGGGTCCAGAGCCATAATCTGGGGGTGTGCCCTGGCTAGCCACAGGTATATTGGAGGATTGAAGCTCTACCCAACACGGTGTTCTAGTACAATTCACTGGGAGGCTGCATGCCCAGCCACACAGGTCCCAGAAGAAAATGACAAAACGAAAAACCAAGAGGCAGTCTCAATCCCCCAGTCCACTGAGAACAAACCCAAGAGACACTGAAATGGAAGACAGTGGGAGTCACACAACTGAAATTTCTGAAATGATAGCAAATGCAGTAAAGAAACAACTCCATGAAGCTATAGAGAAAGTCAAATCAGAAATGATCTCTCAGCTAAAAAATGAAATGATGGGAGGAGAACGAGAAGGGCCCCTTGCAGGTCCTTGTCTCAAAAAAGAATCAAGAAAAGGAGAACATCTTAACTGAGTGTGGTGATACACACCTGTAGTCCCTGCTACTCAAGAGGCTGAAGCAAGATGATTAATTGTGTCTAGAAGTTCTAGACCAGCCTGGACAACATAGTAAGACTCCATCTCAAAAGAAAAAAAAACTACAAAAAAGGAGGGGTACATCTTGCCCAAGGTAATACATTACTTCAGAATAGAGCTGAAAGTGCAGAATTCTAAGCCAAGGAATCCTGTGTAGGGTAAATAGATATCTCCCTGAACTATCTGGAACCAGTCCCAGTGGGCACATGTGATAAAGTAAGAGAGAAAAGGAGGTACTAGAGGCAAAGACCCTTGAGTGGGCCAGAAAGAGGTCAGCCTGGCAAGAGGATCTCAGCTTAGTTCCTTTTTATTTTTTCCTGGGATTGAACTCAGGTCTTTGTGCACCCTAGACAAGCACTCTACCACTGAGCTATTCCCTGCCCCAGTCAGGTTCCTCTGTTTTCCTATATATAACCTTAGGCTAATCATGCTGGGAAAAAGCAACCTGCCCTTCCCAGGATCCCAAGATGGTGTCTAGCCCTGAATCTGGTATGTGAGGTCTGGCCTTCATACTCATCCCTGATTACTTTCTGCCTCCTCCCTAATCAAATCTGTAACTCTTCATCCTGGTCTTTAAATCTCCTTTTTTTTTTTTTTTTTTTTTTTTTTTTTTTTTTTTGTACCGGGGATCAAACTCACAACCTGCGCTTGCCAGGCAGGCACTTATGCCACTGAGCTAAATCCCTGGCCCTTGAGTCTCCTCTTTATCTACCTTGTCCGAGAGAGCCTCTGGTCTTCAGAGATATTCTTAGGAGCTTGTAATGGAATTCTAATGTAGTTGATAAGGGTGCTCATGTCCTGGCCTGAGGCATGGAAGGAAATGTTCTTTGCCCAAAACAACATCTTGTTCCCTGTGCCCTCACTTCTCAGTCTGTGACTCCAAAAACAGGGACTATTCTAGAAGGTCTTTATGATCACGTCTAGCTCCAAGATACAATCTTCACTTAAGATCAGAGAAGAGAGGCCCTATTTCCTGAAATCTTAAACGGAAATCAGGAGTAGAATGAATAGCCACAGTCCCAATGTACCCCAGCTCCTGTTCACATGCCAAAACTACTTGTCTCCATAATCTTTAAAGCTTAGTCCCTCTGCAGCAAAGGGCACTGCTCCTAGGTGTAAGGGTCCCATAATCTCCTGGGGCCAGATCTTTGAAGTATTACCCATCTCTGTGGACAGAATCAAATTGCCAATAACAAAACTAGATTCAAGAACATCTCTCCTTCATAGGTGACCAAAAGGCCAACAGTGGTTTTTTTCAGTAGACAGTATAGAGAATGGTTGAAGAGGAATTCTATTATCTATTCAATAAACACTTATTGAACACCAACTGTATGTGCCATACTAGAGTGGATAATAGGGACACTGCAAGGAAACAAGAGAAAGCAAGTCTTTGTCCTCCTGGAGCCCAGAGTTCAAGCTTAATTTTTTGTGCCATAACGTCTTTGGTGATCTAGTGAAGCCTACAAACCTTTACTCAGAAAAAAAAATTTAAGTTCATAAAATACTTAGAAGTTCAGAGGAAACTGATTACATTTTAAAACTGCATATAGTAGTTATTAAAATATGAAGAAAGCAAATACGTGTCTATGGTAATACATGTGCTCCCTATTAATTCATTAAATCCTAAGCTTTTATAGAGCATCTAAGGACTACCATTATTTTAAAACAGCGATGAGATTGTATATTTTAAGAGATCTGAAGCATCTATAGTGAGATGTGAAAATCTCTGTGGTTTCTATTGGTGACAGAAATACTATTACTATTGTCATTAGTTGCATTCTTTATTGAAAAGTACTGTAGTAAACTTTATTAGCAGAGAGGGAAATAAAAGGTGTAACTTTTTCCCTTTCAGGTTGATGGGCCCCTCCAAGCCCTGTCCCCAGATTTCACTGAAGTCTATAGAACCCAAATTAAAACCCCTGTTAATAGGGGATCCTTTCTGTCTTCCCTTCCTTCTTAAACTGCTTTCCTTTGGAAGACAGAAGCCTGGATTTTACTGTGGGTAATGGCTGTGTGACTTCAAGCCAGACAGTTTGCCCCTCTGGGCTGTAGTTTCCTCCGCCTGAACTTTGGGAGAAGAGACTTTAATTATTTATTGCCCATGGATTTATTTTATGTTCTCTCATTTAATCAGCACAACACGGTGGGGGGGGGATTAAATTTCTTTCCATTTCACGGATGATTTAACTAAGGCACCTATGGGAGTTGCCACTTGACCAATGGTGGCAGAGGTTGGTGAGTGATGAGCATATCCACCCACCCTCCTTGGGTAGAATTAGGAACGCTGTTTACCTCGACAGAGAAAAACCTGGCTCAGAAATCTCTGCAGGTGGGTGTGGAGCTGTGGAAAACTGGGGCAGAGTCGTGTTTCTTAGCAGACCGGGCGAAATGCAAGGTGGCTTACGGAGAGGAAAAGAGCTACTGGCACGACCTGGCTCAGGCTTCGCGCTTGCGTGTTCCCAACTAACGGTCTGAAGCCCTAATAGGCCGGCAATACGCAGTAAGGAGCGCTCCTTTCCCGGCCAATCCTATTAAAGAGTTGGCTTGGATTGTAAACCAATCAGAGGCCCCCAAAGGGACGGAGTTTTCTTCTGCTTGGATCCTGGCCTAGAGGGTAAAAAATAAAGTGTTTCCATCTCCGCCAATTCCGGGGAAGGCTAGAGGTGCTCCTCCAATGGGCGCCTTGACGCCTCCGGTAGAGGTGGAGACTCGCGACCCCGCCCCTGCTCGAGCTGTAGGTGGGGAGGCCCCCCCAGTATTCGCGAGATCCTGCTGCGGGCTCCTGGTGTCACTTCGCCCGCGGCGTTGGCAGCGCGGACGGCAGGAGCGTAGGGTGAGAAGCCAAGAAATGGGGCGGCGCGGAAAGGGGGAGCGGCGGGTGGGAGAGGCCGGCTCAGAGCGCAGGAGGGTTGGAGCCTGAGCGAGCTTTTACCTGGGTGGCCTCTTGACCCTAGGCCAGCGGGTGGCAGAGGACCCTGCAGGTAGCAAAGGGAGGGCGAGTGCGCCTACGGCCCCTAGACGCCAACCCGGTGAGTACACTGCGAAGCCCACCGTCTGTACTCTCTCTCCGCTTCCTCCTCACAGTCTCCGGGGAAGTGATTCTGTGCAGGTCTGCCACTCACGTGATCACCTGTGTGCCTGTCTGTCTCCATCTCTCCCCGACCGCACAGTCATTGCCTCCCTCTCTGGGTCGCACTAGGCAGCCCAGATTTTGGAGGCTTAATCGTGCCTTGGCCTATGAAAACTACCTATGAGACCTGGAACTACCTACTTTTACCTGTCTGGGCCTCAGCTTCATCATCTGTGAAATGGGGCTGCATCACTTTGCCCAGTTACTGGCCCCTAGAAATTTTTCAGTAATTAATGACTGTCATAATTGAAAAGAGTATTGTCTCTCTTCATCCGTATCTTTATTTTGTCCCTGTCTCTGATCCTTCTAATGTGTCTTTTTTTTGAATGCTTAATTCTATTATTTTTCTCCTTTCAACTTCTTTCCCATCCCTAAAGAGGGTAGAAGTGCTGTTCATATGTGCATGGCCTTAGGTCAGGGTGGAAAAGTGGAGTCTGCCCTTGGGCTGCTTCTGGTTTTATTGAGGAAGGAACCCTGTTCCATTCTCAGCCTATTCTGTTAAACAGGCAGAGACGCCCAAGATGGGGAGCAACATCCTATATAATGTTGATCACCACAAGAAGCCCAGAGGTCTCTTGGTTACATGGAGCCCTGGATATCGTCTTTTCACACACATGCCCCACTTTCTTTTCGGTCCTGGGGTTTGAACACAGGGCCTTCATTCACACTTTAGCTACATCCTCAGCCTTTTTTTATTTTGAGATAGAGTCTTGCCAGGTGTGGTAGCACATGCCTGTAATCCCTGCTTTCTGAGGCTAAGGCAGGTGGATCGCTGCAAGTTCAAGATCAGCCTGGGCTGCATAGTGAGTTCAAGGTTAGCCTAAATCACAAAGTGAGACCCTGTCTCAAGAAAAAGAAAAAAAAGAAGAGGAAGAAGAAGGAAGAGGAGAAGAAGAAGAAGAAATAATAACAACAACAACAATAATAATGTCTCATTAAGTCACTAAATTGCCCAGGCTGGGCTCAAACTTGTGATCCTTTTGCTCAGCCTCCCAGAGTGCTAGGATTGCGAGTGAACATCCTCTTTTCTGTTCTCATAGCAACCCTCTCCCTTTTTCATCCTAACGTTTGAATACTCCCTTTATTTTCTTACCTATACCTTGCTCATTCTGACACCTCCTGGTACTAACACTCTAATTTTCATAGTGTATTTTCAAATGCACCCTTTACTATTCCATAAAGTACAAGGAAAATAGAAGCTATATAAACACATAATTCCCCCCAAACCAATATAATGCCCTTATTGTGATATAAGGTTAAAATAAAGAATAATTTGTAATAAAGCAATATATATTTCACTATGTAAAGGCTAGAATGTGACTCCAGGAGAAGACATTAAGAAATGGTCTTACATATGATATTTGTACCTGTGACAGCTACAGTACTTACGTGCTGAATGATGACTCAGAAACCACAAAGAGGATGATGAAGTTTTCCTAAATGATGAACATTTCTTCATAAGATTCTAAGCAAAACAACATACAATCTTTCCTCAATGTATATGGTTGTTGTTGTTATACTGACTTGTATATATTAAAATTCTTTCCCCCCTAAAGAAATCTTAAATCATCATACTACTATCCACTGCCTCTGTGTGGAGGTAGAGACATACATACACATACCCACCCCTGCCACTCCTCATTCCTAGAAGTTTAGCTTCAAGCTCACTGTCACACTCTTTTGCACTGCTCTAGTCCTAACTGGGTGGTTTTGTTACTCTCATAGACGGTCCTTCTAATGCTTTCACCTCTCAGTTTTGTCATCCACTCTCCTACAAATATTCTGCCTTTCAACCCCACCTCAGCCACCCAATCCAACGGTGTCACCCTTCTTAGCAATACCTATGACTGTATTGCCTCCGTAAGCTCATTTACTGACATCCTCCTTTCCAAACAGTACTTCCTACCCTTCTAGTTCACTACCTCTAGTACCCTACTTCTAGGAATCCTTCAGCTCACTGGGACTGAATAACTTTTTACCCTTAACTTCTCCCATGCTTCCAATCCCCTTGTTTAAACACATTCACGATGGGACCATAATTCATAAGTCTTGCTACAGGGTGGCTTGAACCACCATTGGTACATGCATGACTGTCCCATCAGGTGGCTTTTTATTAATTTTTATTAGTAAAAAGACTGATAGAAGTGTTTAGATCAGCTGGGTATAGTGGTGCACACCTATAATCCCAGCACTTGGGAGGCTGAAGCAGGAGGATCACTGGGAGTTCAAGGCCAGCCTGGGCTACAAAGTGAGTTCAAGGCCAGCCTGAACTGAAGAATGAGACCCTGTCTCAAAACAAAAAGTATTCAGATTCATTTGTACCACCACAAGTACAAGCCACCTGATGGGAGAGTCATGCACAAACCATACCACCAGTGGTTAAAGCCAGTGAGAATGGGTTAATTAGCTTAGATTATATGACTCGTCACTAATTATAATCATTACCTTGCATATACCCTCGCTTCCCTTTGTCCCTTTCTCACTAAAATTTAACATACAGGCAAAACCCCAGTCCTGGTCAAGTCCAACCCTGCCTATTCCCTAACATTTCCCTAAGCCTTTCCTCTTCTCACCTCTGAGATGGCTGTTTCAGACCCTGTCTCTCCTCATATCTCCACCACAGCCCCTGTCATCATCATGCTAAGGCATCCTGCTTAAGTAAAAATCCATCAGAAGAATGTGTCTGTATATTCCCACCACCACATCCAACCACTGTATAGCATCTGTACTCATGTACCTTGCCTTTTTCTCTCTTACTATAGGTAACCATTGCTATTGTCATCAAAATCACTCCTACTTTGGCACTAGACCCTATTTTCTCTTACCTACTTGAGGACAATGCTCCACCAGTTTTCCCTTCTTTACAAGACCAGTTTTCCACTCTCTACAAGATCATTTTTAGTGGTACACAGACGTTATATTATTGCTGTCATCTTTTCTTTTTATTTTTATTTTTTGGTGTTGGGAATTGAACCTAGGGCCTTACACATGCTTAAGCACACACTTCACCACTGAGCTACATCCCTTAACCTGCTTTCATCTTTTTGTTACACCTTTATTGAGATACATTTTGCATACCATGACATTTACCCTTTCAACAGTGCTGGTCAGTGGTTTGTAGTATATTCATGGAACTATGTAAACATCACAATGATCAGTTTTAGAGTATTTTTGCTTCTTCCCTGCCAAGGAAGCTTCATACTCATTGGCAGTCACACCCTATTTACCTCCAGCTCTAAGTGACCACTAATATTCTTTCTGTCTCTGTAGATTTGCCTGTTTTAACCTTCCATATAATTGAGCTCAAGTAATATATTGGTCTTTATGGCTGGTTTTTTCCACTTAGCATAATGTTTCGGGGAGTCATTCATATTGTTTCATATAGCATTTCTTTTTATTGCCAAATAATGTACGGATATGTCACATTTTGTTTATCCATTGGTCAGTCAATAAACATTCCCTTCCCCACCCTCCCAGCATTCTTAATCAAAATACCAGCAGCATTCCTCACAGAACTAAAGAAAACAATTTTAACATTAACATGGAAGTAGAAGAGAAGCAGAATAGCAAAAGCAATCCTGGGCAACAATAGCAAAGCAGAAAGTATCACAGTCCCAAACTACAAGTTATATTACAAATCTACAGTGACAGAAGGAGCTTGCTATTGGCACAAAAACAGACATGTGGATCAATGGAACAGAATACAGGATGCAGGAAAATAATCACAGGCGCCTTTAGACATCTGGTCTTTGACAAAGGGGCCTAAACTACACATTGGAGGATAGATAGCCTCTTTAACAAATGGTGCTGAGAAAACTGGCTATACACATGCCAAAGATTGAATCTAGACCCTGCCTTCCACCTTGTACTAAACTAAAATAAAAATGATCAAAGATCTAAATATTGAAACATAAACACTTAATTTTCTGGAAGATAAAATAGGTAAAACTCTTGAAGATATAGGCATAGACATGGACTTTCTGAACAGAATGCCAATTGCACAAGAAAAAAACATCAAGAATCAACAAATGGGATTACATAAAAATAAAAGCTTCTACACAGCAAAGGAAACAACCAACAGAGTGAAGAGACAGCCTGCAGAATGGGAAAAAATTTTGCCAGCAGTTCCTGGGACAGAGGCCTAATAACTAGAACATATAAAGAACCAAAAACTTAGACCTCTCCCAAGTAAAAGACCCAATCAAAATATGGGCAACTGAAATGAACAGACATTTCTCAGAAAAAGTACAAATGGCCAATAAATACATGAAAAAAATTCAGCATCTCTAGCCATTAGAGAAATGCAAGTGAAAACAATACTGAGATTCTATCTTATTTCAGAAAGGATGGCTATCATCAAGAAATCAAATAATAACAAATGGTAGCAAAGTTATGGGGAAATTGGAACTTCTACCTTGCTGGTGGGAATGTCAACTAGTATAACCACTGTGGAATTCAGTAAGGCAATTGTTCAGAAAACTAAAAATAGAAATTCCATTTGGCTCACCTATTCCCCTTCTATGTATCTTCTGGAAAGAGTTAAAGACATTGAGCCAGGAGTTTGGCTCAGCGGCTTACGCGTCTAACAGGCAGGCGCGAGGTTGTGAGTTCAATACCCATACCAGGTGCGGTGCAAAAAAAAAAAAAAAAAAAGAGTTAAAGACATTATATTACAATGATACATTCACATGAAAATATGGTATTTATTCACAATGGAGTACTACTTTGCTATAAAGAAGGATAAATTTGAGTCATTTGTAGCAAAATGGATGCACTTTAAGTGAAAAATAAATCAGACATACAGGCTCAAATATCACATGATTTCTCTTATATGAGAAACCTAAATTATAAATAAATTAAAGACCAAAACTAAAGGTAGTTAATCAGAAACAGGGAGATAAATCTTTTGAACATGGGGAAGAGGACCAAGAGATTGAGTGGTTGGGGGAGGGAAAAGAGGACTTTAATAATAGATATGTTATGTGCATGCACTAACTCCCCACCATGTATGTAGTCTTTATGTACTGCAAGCATGTTCTATCTGAATCCTTTTTCAGGTAGTCCCTAAATACTAGGGCTGCGAAGGCTGTTGTGGTATTGGTGTGAACCTGAAACCTGGGGCCCAGAGCCACATTTTGAGTTCACTACTAGTGCTTATTTTGTTTCTTTGGTGGTGTCTTCCCCCGATTGTTCTTGATCTTTGTGGCTGTGTTTTGGCATCTGCAAATTTAAAGAAGTAGGGACTTATTCTAGTGTCTGCCAAAGTGGCCTCATCTGTGAAAGTCTCTCACTAGTCAGTGTTGTCTGTGGACAGGCTTTGTGTAGAGTCCCTTGGTCAGGTTGTCCTGGTTCCTGGGTTACCAAATGTGTAGGCCTGGTGTGTTGGTCCACAAGGGCAGACCTGGACTGTATCCATAGTGGCCAGCCTGAGATCTGAGTTTACAAGGGCTGATCCTGTAATGGGATGAGCCTTAAGCTTGAGCCTGCAGGGACTAGCCAGGCTTTAGAATTGGCCTGGTGCCTGAATCCGCTGACTTGTCGTTAAAACCTGAGTTCTCATGGACTGGCCTGGCACTGGGGCAGGCTTGGAGCCTAAATCCATGGGTTAGAACCCGGATCCACTGAAGGTAACCTACGTCTGTAGAGTTGATCCTGGCACCTTGGTCGGTGAAGGCTGGCCAGGCACCAATTTGTAATGAGGCCTGGACCCTCTGTGTGCTGGAACAGGCTTAGACTCTGAGTGTAGTGGAACCTGGGGTCATGGAGAACAGCCTTGAGCCTAAGCAAGCCTTGTGTTGGGGCAGCTATGGAGCCTGGGGCCATGGGGGCTGGTCCAGTGTTGTGGTCTACCGGGATGGACCTGAACCTTGGGTCTGCTGGTCCAGTCCTAGACTGTGGGTTGGCTGGAAAGTGTGGCTCACTGAATGGAGGGAAAGTCCTTGCTCTGCCATCTCTTTGATCTCCTATTGGTCTTATCTTTAAAGAACAAGTTTACAAATGCTCTCCATCCCATACCCCTTGCAAGTATAACTTTATTTCTTATTTCCCCTGATAGCAATACTCTGAGTTTTCATCCTTACTTCCTCATCCTCTTTTCTCATTCTGTTTTTTCATTTAAGGTATATTAGCAATATGATAAAACTGCATACATTATGCACATTATAAAGATAATAATATAATGAAAACCCAAGAACTCACCACCCCACCCAAGAACAGCATTCATGATAAGATCTACCCATGTGTCCTTTGAACTCTCTACCTACCTCCTGCCAAAATCACCACTCTCTTAAGTCTTGTGTTTAATATTCTCTTGTTCTTTTTGATATATGGGATTTTTTTCTAACGTATTTGTCAGGATGTTTGACCAATACATTATTTAGTTGTGAGCTTTCTAAAAGTAGCATCACATAGTATGTGGTCTTCTGTGGCATCCATTTTTACTCAGTATTATGTTTCTAAGTTTTGTCTATGTTGTTGCATGTAACTGCCCTTTGTTCATTGTCAGTGATGTTTTATATTCTTTGGGTGATCATAAAGTAAATCATCATTTTATCTGTTGGTGGACATTTTAGGTCATTTCCAGCTTTTTGTTCTCATGAACAGTATTGTTGTGGACATTGTATACGTCTCCTGCTATACATGCACATCCATTGTTCTTAGGTATGTATACCTATGAGTAGAATTGCTAGCTAAGAGGACATGTAAATATTCAACTTGACAGCATTTTGCCAAACTGTATCCCAAACCGATGATTCCAACTTACATTCCTCTTAACAATGTATGGGAAATTAATACTCTCATGGACTTGATCTTGTCCCACTTATTTTTTGTTATTGTAGTGAGTATAAAATGATATTTCACTGTGAACTTAATTAGCATTTTTCCAGTTATTAATGTAGTTGAGCATCTTTTCTTGGTTACTGGCCACATGTTTCATCTCTGTCAAAAGATTTATAATATGTCTTATACATTTAAAAATTTTTAGTGATTTGTAGTAACTTCTTTTTTTCCCTGTACTGGGAGTTGAAACCAGAGCCTTCACACTGAGCTATATCTCTAGCATTTTTTTAAAACAAGGGATGATCAAAATATACAGTGAATATTTAAATTTTTTTTAAAAAATGTATTATAGTAAAAGACACATTGGGACAATGCAGAGAAAAGAATGAAGCAATCTAGACTGCTAATCCCAGCTCCTGGGAGGAGGTTCTGTTTCAGCAAAAATAAAGTAAGCACAGAGAGGGTCAACGGCCCCAGAGAGAAACAGTGAACCAGTAGTGCTGGCCCCAAGGAAAGCCCATGGTTATTGTAAGCTGCAAGTACAACATGGAGTTTTACTCTCAGAGTGACTCTACATGGCAGGCTGGAGTTGGAAAAGAAATCCACTGCAGCACCTGCCATACTTGGCAGTGATTTATCTAAGCCATTTTGAGAAGGGGTTTATACAGAGCTTTTCTGGGCATCAGAAATTACAGAACAAATTCACTTCAGGGTCTCTGGCATTACCCTACTATAGACCGGGTGGGAAGCAGCCATAAGAGACAGTCACCAAGAAAGGGTGGGCTATTTGCAGCTTCCCTGAGAAGTATAAGCAGTGGGGAGTTCAGGCTGTAAAGGACATGGTGGTCCCACACTCATCGGTGAGAAAACAGTCTGATCCCGTGGTTTTCTGAGGGGGCTGGGTCTGAAAGTGCTGGGATGAAGTCCAGCAGACTGCTTGACCTCCTTGCTGCCACCTTGCTGCCTACTTTCAGCACAGAAATCATTGGTCTGTTCGCTTTTCCCATCTGCCAACATGATCAGGGATACACTTTGGTTTGCACAATTGCCACAAGCTGGATGTACAGATAGAGGGTCCTCTGGAGCAAGGGAGGCACCTTACAAGCCCACAGGTCATGAAGCTATCCTGAGGTAGTTGTGACTTGGGCCATATGGAAAGGCATAAACCCTAAGAGCCACTGGAACAGATACAGCCCTGACGCAGACACCATGCCATTAACTGATCACATTCTGAATCGCAGGATTCAGAATTTACGTAGCAAAAAATGGGCATGGAAACAAAATAGGATCTAGTTGTGACACTATTCCCTACTCATATCTAGTGGATTTGAATACCACAGACCCTAGGAAAAAAACAACTCATCAGAGAAATTTTTTTTGATTCATTTTTCTGTTTGTGTTTTCCCCTTATCTTTGGCCCTTTGTTTTTATCCTTTTTTTGTTTTGTTTTGTTTTGTTTTTCTTGTTTGTCTTTTTCTGTTAGTTTGACCTAATTCTACTAACTGTATTTTTTTCCTTCTCTTCCTCTTCTTCTTCCTTTTTTTTTTTTTTTTTTTTTTTTTTTTTTTTTTTTTTTTTTTTTTTTTTTTTTTTTTTTTTTTTTTTTTTTTTTTTTTTTTTTTTTTTTTTTGAGTCAGGGTCTCACTATGCAGGCTGGCCTTGAACTCACTTTGTAGCCCAGGCTGGCCTAGAACAGTGATCCTCCTGTCTCGGCCTCCCAAGTGCTGGGATTACAGGTGTGTTCCACCGCACCCAGTTTATTTTATTCTTTAATTGGATATTTTATCTTGCTTTTCCCTCCTGATCTTCGCTAATATTAACTATAACCCTATTTTTTTTTCAAATTTTTCTTTCATTTCCCTTTCCTCCATCCCTCTAATATTATTACCATGAAACTTTATTAATTTTTAACTACTTAGTTGGCCCTATGCTATCATTGCTGAATTCTTTTCTATTGTTAATGGTGGTATAGTTGCTTTTAATAGCAGAAATTAATGAAGTTGAGACTAAAACAATAGAAAGAATCAGTGAATCAATGGGTTGGTTCTTTGAAAGGATTGGAAGGGGTTCTGGGGATGGAGGGAGATGAAAATGAGAGGAAGGGAAGGGGAAATAAAAGGGATTGAGATGTGATATGTATGTGAACCATTCCCACCATGATAAAAAAAAAAGACTGGCAAAAAAGACACATTGCCTTTAATCTCACTCAAAATACTCCCCCTCACTCCAAACACACTTCTCTCACCCTTGTTACTTTCTGGAGTAGTTCTAGTAGTCCCCTTTCATGAGTGTTTTTATGAGGTGTGATAAAAAATATGGTGCATGCTGCTGCTGAATGTCATCCAGTGGAAAGGCAGGTGTGTCCTCATCTACCTTATCACTGGATCTGGCACTCGGAGACTTCTGGGTCTTCCCCAAAGTTAAAATGATCATGAAAGCTAGATGTCTTGAATAGATTCAGTACATTGAGGCAGCCACAACAGCGCAACTAATGACACTCACAAAAGAGGACTTCCAGAACTGCTTCAGAAAGTGGCAAAGACAATAGAATTACTATGTTCAAAGCAAGTGGGAGTGTTTTGAGGGGTGCTAATGACAGTGTGCCCTTTGCAGTAATAATTTTTAAAAAAGCACTCACTGTATTTTTATCTTACCTAATGTTCTTTATTTTGAGATAGGGTCTCATTAAGTCACTACATTTCCCAGCCTGGGTTTGAATTTGTGATCCTCTTGCTTAATCCTCCCAGATTGCTTAGAATTACCAACCTGTGCTTCCATCCCTAGCTTATGGAAGTTCTTTATTTTGGATACTCATCATTTATTAGTGAAATGTGTCAAATATCTTTTCAGTCTGTGGTTTGTTTTTCTTTATTATATCTTTGCATAGGAGAAAAAAATTTTTTTGACACAGGGTCTCACTGTGTAGTTTAGGCTGGTTTTGAACTCACTATGTAGGCCAGTTACCTCGATCTTGTGACAGTCCTCCTGCCTCAGCCTCCCAAGTGCTGGGACAACAAGCATGTGCCATCATGCCCAGCTACAAATTCTTACTTTTAATTGGATTGTATGAATCAGTCTTTTCTGTATTATAGCCAACACTTCATCTTTTCTTCCTTGAACTATGATCATGTACATATTCATTATTTTTTCTAATGAAAGTTTACCTTTCCTGTTTAAGTCCTTAATCCAACTGGAATCGATTTTCATGTAGTTTAAGGTAGGGAGCTGGTTTCATCATTGTCTACATGGCTAACCTTGTGATCAAAAGTGCAATGGCTGTCATAAGTCTAAGTTCCTTATCCATGCCAGTTAGTTTCTGGGCATCTTTTGGTACTGGCCAACTTTTTGTCCCTGAATCAGTACCACACAATCTTAATTACTTTAGCTTCCTAATCAATCTTGATATTTAATAGAGCAAAATCTCTCGATCTTATTTTTCTTCAGACATATTATGTATTCTTGGTCCTTTCTTATTTCAAACACATTTGTGAATCAACTTGTCATGTTCTATAAAATTTTTAGAACTGCAATGAACCTATAGATCAATTCAAAGAGAATTTGTTTATAATGTTAAGGCTTCTTAGCTATGAACATCATGTATACCTCTATTTTAAATAAATTATTGAATATCTTTTGTCCTTCTTTATTTGGTCACTTCCTTACTTTCTCGCACTAAAAGATGGTCCAAATTCATCTTATATTTTTCTGCCCCTGTTCTTGAATCAGCCATTTCTCAAAAAAACCTTGATTCATTGTCTGATTATTATTTTGTGTTTTCTGTGTTGCCAATTGTATCAACTATAGATAATGAAAGTTTTATTTTTTTTCTTTTACAATTTGTATGCCTTTCATTTACTTTTTCTTGTATTATTGAGATGACCAGGACATCTAGTAAAGTGTTGTCTAAAAAAAGCCAGGCGTGGTGGCACACACCTGTAATCCCAGTGCTCAGGAGGCTGAGGCAGGAGGATTACTGTGAGATTGAAGCCAACCTGGGCTACATAGTGAGTTCAAGACCAACCTATATTACACAGCAAGATCCTTACCCCCCCAAAAAATAATTAAAAAAGGTGATCGTTGGTATCTCTGTCTTGTTGTGTACTTTAGAGAAAATACCACTAATATTTCACTATTATTAAGAATAATAGAGCTGGGCATGGTGGCTCATTCTTGTAATTCTAGCACTGGGGAGGCTGAGGCCAGAGGATCGCCAGGAGTTCCAGGCCAGCCTGGGCTACATAGCAAGACCTTGTCTCAAAAAACCAAAAATAAAATTCTCTATAGTTTTCTACATGTTTTATCAGGTTAAATAAATTCCATCCTATTCTATGCTGCTTTTTTAAATCATGACAAAGTGTTGAGTTTTTTTCAGATGCCTTTTCTTTTGATGATTATGGTTTATTCTCTAAGAATCTGATAATGTGGTAAATGACATTTATATATTTTCCTCATACATAGAGCAACCCTGCATTTCTGGTATAAACACAATTTGGCCATTGTCTTTTTGGTTTCATATAGTACTTGATTTGTTTGCTAATATTTTGTTTAGGATTTTTGCATCTGTGTCCATGAGTAAAAATGGTCTTTAATTTTCTTTCTCATGTCATCCTGATTTGCTTTTGGCATTATGGGTCTGTTGGATCATAGAGTCAGTGTTCCTGCTTTTACAATATTCTGGAAGATACTGTATGATTTTAGAAAGATGTTTGGTAGAATTCTCATAAAACCATTTTGGTTTGGTATTTTCCTGTTAATATTGAGTTGGTATTAAACTTATAAACTAAAATCTTACTAAAATTTTAAAAAGAGAAAATTGAAATTTGCTTTCATGACTTGTTTATTATATATTAATTTTTTTGTACTGGGGATCGAACTCATAATCTTGGACTTGACAGGCAGGTACTGTGCCACTGAGCTATATCCCCAAGCCCTATATAAGGTTTTGTATATGATATGACAAACTCCTAAGATTTGTAATGTTTTTTGATTTTTGTTTGTTTGTTTTCAAATTCTTAACAGCCGCAGTCACCACCAACAGAAAATACCTTGCTCTATGACAGTAGGTAGTAAGATATTTAAAACTAACTTTACATTGTTCAAAAATGTTTAATAATTGAAATTACATATAAAAGTTTTTATTTTTGTTTCACTGACATGCATTGTTAAAATTTTTATGATAACGTGATTTCAAATCCAATTTATCTCTTTTCATTGACTATTTCAAAATAATGATGAAGCTCTTATTCGCAGAACATGCATCATTATTAGAACCATCAACCTGCAGCTAGCTTGGACATCATTAAAAGGGCTCATCAGCTACAAATGGATGCGAGTATCTGACACTGGTGAAGACAGTTCCAGGCTTCTATCTGGAGCTACACCCTCTACCTTGGTTGGCCTCCCTTCACCCAACCCCATCCCAACCAGTCACAACTTGGGCTGTGGATGGAAACTGGAACACAGACTCTTCCAGCAGCTCCGCAGTTCCCTTGTCCTCAATGAGCAAATTACAGAAGCTGGCTACTGAAGAGGCTTTCCAAGCAGTAGAGCACCTCCTTGGCCCTGCCTAACACATTTACCACAGAGCAATAAGTGAATGCTGGTTATCACTCAATTGTGCTTACCACCTGCAGGAACTGTAAGGGATTTGTCACCCGCTTCACTAATGGCCACCCTCTAAGGATTTCCCGAAGAGGTTAACTACAGTGTGTCTCCATTGCCTCAGGTCTTACTTGGACACCCCAGGGTGAGGGGATCCATATCTCTTCACTAACCTGTAGCTCACATACTAACTGGAAAACTGCTTGCTACTTTTCGCTTATCTCTTTGTTCTTTTAGTGTGAAGAGTTTTAACTATTTACTCAATTTCTCAATGGTACTACTGAGCATTTCTTTTTCTTCTTCAGCCAATTTTGGCAAGATATCATTTCCTAGGAACTGGTCCATTTTGTAACAAAACTTTTTTGTTTTTGGTGGGTACTGGGAATCTAACTCAGGACTTCATGCTTGCCAGGCAGGCGCTGCATCGCTGAGCTATATCCCCAGCCCAGAATTGGTCCATTTTGTCTATGTTTTCAAAGTCATTGGCATAAAGTTCCTTTATTTATTCTCTGCTGTGTAAAATCTGTAGCAATGTCTCCTTTTTCATTGCTAATATTGGTTATGTGTGCCTTCTCACTTTTTTTCTTGATTAATCTCACCAGAGGTTTGTCTATTTTATTAGTCTTTTCAAAGAACCAACTTTTGGCTTTGTTGCTCCTTTCCATTGTGTCTTTGTTTTCTATTTCTTTAATTTCTGCTCTTATCTTTTTTGATCTCCTTCCTTCCACATTTTTTGGGTTTATTCTGTTGTTCTTTTTCTGATTTCTTAAATTGGAAATGAGCTCATTAATTGTCAATCTTTTTGTTTTCCAATTTATGCATTTAAGGGTATAAGTTTCCTAAATACTGCTTTTATAGTAGTTCAGATAAGTAGTATTTTCATTATTGTTCAGTTCTAAGTATGTCAGCATTTCCCTTATAGTTACTTCTTTCATCCATGAATTATATAGAAGTGTGTTTTTAAATTTCCAAATGTTTAGGGATTTTAAATTTTGTCTCTTTGTTATTGAAATCTATCTTACTTGTATTATGATCAGATAATATGATTCATGTGATAACAACTCTTTGAAAATTATTGAGACTTGTCTTATGGCTTAGTACTACATGATCACTATTTTTGAATGTTTCCTATGTGCTTTATAAGAATGTATGTTCTCTAATTGTTGAATACAAAGTTCTACACATATCTATTATCAAGTTTGTTAGCTGTGTTCAAATCTTATTTATCTGAATGTTTCTTTGGTCATGATCTACCAGTAATTTTAAAAGGTATGGTAATATTCAATTATGATGGTGGATTTACAAATTTCTCTTTGTAGTTCTATCATTTTTTTACCTTATGTATTAACTGTGTCCAAATGTTATTTATCTAATCTGCCTTTTGGTTGTGATCTACAAGTAACTTTAAAATGTATGGTAATATTCAACTATGATGGTGGATTTATCAATTTCTCTTTGTAGTTCTATCATTTTTGCTTTATATATTGTGAGGATACTTTACCAGAAATATTCACATGAATAATGTTATATATTCCTGATAAATATGTGATACCCCTCTACTTCCAATAATACCCTTTTCCTCCATTAATGTAGCAGCGTAAGCTTGTTTGTTAGGATTTGTATGGTATATAATTTTACATTCTTTTACTTTTTAGAATTTACACCTTTATTCTTTTTTTAAACTTTATTATTTTATTAGTACATATTTGTCATATTCTGATCACATTCATCATAGGAAATTTGTCCTGTAAAAACTAGAACTAGAGGTTACATTCTTTAATTATGTTTCTTCAAAATGCAATGGCATATAGCTGGACCTTTAAAAAATATAATCTGATGACCTGTGTCTTTTAATTTTAAAGTTTAGTCTGTTTATATTTACTGCCATTTTAGGCTTGTTTTTAACCATCACACTTTCTTATTTCAGTTGTTAACCACCAACTTTTGCATTCCTCATTTTCTCTCTTATTTTTTAATTTTAACATTTTTATCCGCCCCCCCCCCCTGCACTGGGGATTGAACACAGAGCCTTCACATTGAGCTACATCCCAACCCCTTATTAAATTTTTTTTTTTGGAGACAGAGTCTTGCTAAGCCCCTAAATTGCCCAGGGTGGGCTGGAAATTCTAGACCTCCTGCCTCAGCCTCCCACAGCATTGGGATTACAGATTTGTGCCACCACACCCAGCTTTGTTTTCTTATTTTTTTCTTCTACCTACTGTTTGGATTTTGTTTTTTATTTTTTCTGAGGTTGTTCTTGAAATTTTACCGTGTATGTTTAACTTAGAAGTTTAAAGTTAAACAATAGTTAACCCCCTCTTGAATAATGCAGGAAGCCTGGAAATCTTCAACTTTAGTTATTTCTTTTCCTAACCACATTCTACTGTTTTCAAGTATGTTAGTCTTTTTTTTTCCTTTTTTCCTAACCTCACACTTACACATAATTATCAGTACTATTTTATATAGGCAGGATTTGTTTGACTTTACGTGCACACATTCTTGGATCTCAGATCATCCTTTAGGATTGTTTTCTTTCATTATGAATACAGTGTTTAAATGTTCTTTTTATGTAGGTCTCTTGGTGTTAAATTCTCTAAGTCTATATGTAAATGTCTTTATTTTATCCTCTTTCTTAAAAGATAGTATTTTATAGGTATTTTCACTCAACACTTAGAATGTATGACCTTTTGGCTTTGGGAAGTCTACTTTGTTGCCATTTAGAAGTGTACTGTGAGTCATGTTGCTGTCTTTCTGTTCTTGTTCTTGTTTGAGTGAAATGTGCAGGGAGTCTTCCAGTTTCTTACATGTTAGCATGTATTTTTTTTTACTTATTCTAACTTTGGAAATGTGTTTCATGGCTCAATAAGTTCATTTTTTAAATTTATAATTTCCGGAAAATTCTCCACCATTTTCTCTTTAAATAGAGCCTCTCTTTTATTCTTTCTATTTTTTCTTTCTCAGAATCCAGTTAGTCATATTTTGGACTCATTGATTCTATCTTTTATATGTCATAACATCTCTGATATTTTCTATCTTGTAGTTCATTTTGGGCAGTTCTTTCTGATATATTGTTCAGTTTACCAATTTTCTCTTCACCTATGTCCAATCTGTTTGATTTCTGCATTTTTTTTCAAAAATTGCAAAAAAAGCTCCATATATTTTACTTTATAATGTGCTTAGCTGTGATAGTCTCCTGTTGCTTGGTATTCTTTGTGATTTTATCTGTTACTTCATTAAGTATTTTATATAATTTTTGTTCAGTGAGTACTCACTGTTTGCATGAGTATGATGCTGTAAATATTGTTCACATCTAGGCCACAAAATATACTCTGAGTGCATATTCTTCATTGCATACTTTTTTGTTTTCGTAGGAGCTGATCATTGTGTTTTGTTTTCTTTTGCCTAGTGTTGTATAATACTTATTACTAATTCTTCTCTGAAATTCTTTTTAAAATCCAAATCAGATCGTGTCCCTCTTCTTCAAAATTATCCCATGGCTTCAAGCTCTCCCAGAACAAAAGCCAGAGCCTTCACCACAGCCCAAATGTTCCTTCATAGTCTGGTTCCCTTTACCTTTCTGACCTCATCTCCTCTCAATTTCCCTATCACTCACTGTTTTCCAGCTACCCGGCCTCTTTCCTGTCCTTCAAGCATGCCAGGCACCCTCCTTCATCGGGCCTTTGTACTTGCTATTCTTCCTGCTGATGACTTGCCCAAGTATTTCCATTGTCTTCAAATGTCACCTCCCTGATCAATATATATAAAATAGCCCCCTTCACCTCCATTTTCTATCTCCTTATCCTGCTGTACGTGTGATACCTTTCTACAAAGCTCTGATCACCACCTGATGTTTTGTTTGTTTATTTATTTATTTATTTATTGTGGTTAGTGTTTGTCTCTTCTCAATAGACTGTAAGCTCCACAAAGCAAGGATTTGTTTTGTTCATTGCTGTATCCCCAGTGCCAAGAAGAACAGTGCATAGTAATTCAATAAATATTTGTGGAATAAACTGAATGAATGCATGAATAACTTAATTAATGTGAAGGATAAAAAGAGAGATGCCTTGAAAGATAGGATAGGCTGGAAGACTTTAATGCCATGCTAAAGATCTTAGATGCCATTGTTCAGAAGAGTGGTGGCTGAGAAGAAGCAGTGAGGACAGCTTCTGGGTTCTTTGGGAAAGCAGGTTCTCAGGTGGTAAAGTAGTGACAAAGCCCCATGTTTTTGTGACTGACTCTATACTCTTAGACTCATGAAAATGGGCTTGTTGTCTTGACAGCCTGTTACTTGGTGAAAAGCAAGACCCACTTCTCACTGGGATCCCAGATAGCATCCTCCTTTCTCTTGGCCTGTGAGGAACTGTTTCCTGGCCTCCAGACCAAGCAGATAACTCCCATTACACTTTTATCTGTGTACTTAAGGACAGGGAATAGTGTAAAGCTGGTATAATGTGTGGTACATAGTAAGCGCTGTTAAAATGATGAAACCCACAGGAAGGTAAGTTTCAGATCAAAAGGACTTTTCTCCATTGTCAGAGTGGGATTTTAGTCCTGACTTCCCTGTGGGATTTAGTCCTGATTTTGCCCCTTTGGGAACTAACCTGGCTCCAGTGTTATGCCTTTGTGTGATTTTGTATAGTAATTCTGTTGCCCAGCATAGGACCTATTTTTTGCCACTTACAATTCCATCAAAGTGCCATCTGTATACATAGAGCCTTGTGGCATGCAGAAGAGACTTCACTCTCCAGAACAACATCAGTTCATTAATCACTATCACACTGGGTTTAACCATCCAACTAGTTATAAGCTCAGTTAAGCAGAGTTTGATCACTTGCTATGTTTTTGGCCTTCTGCTCCACACTAAATACACAGAGATGAGCCAGGTGTGTTCCCAGACATAGCCACATAGTTTCAGGGCAGTGAGGTCCATGTAGTAACATTGGTGGTTGCAGTAAACTGTGAGAGTCCCTAAGAATCACACAGCCAGCTCAGGAGGACAGGAAAACTTCTTGGAAGAGATGGCATATGAACTAAATCTTAAAAGATGAGTAGCATGGGCGGGGGGGAGGACTAAGAAGTCAACCCCCTCCTGTGAGCCAGTGGTAGCCATGCAGGTTGGGAGGAGAACCAAGAGGCCAACCCCTTCCTGTGAGCCAGCGGAAGCCATGTGGGCTGGGAGGAGAACCAAGAAGCCAACCCCTTCCTGTGAGCCAGTGGAAGCCATGAGAGCTGGAAAGAGAACCAAGAAGCCAACCCCCTCCTATGAGCCAGTGGCAGGCAGTCATGAGCTGGGAGGAGAAGCAAGAAGCCAGTCGCCTCCTGTGAGCCAGCTGGTATGTGGGCTGGGAGATGAGAAGAACCCACCCCCCACACCCCATCCCTGTGAGCAACCAACTGATTCAGAGGAACACGGGCTAAGATGACAGCTATTGAAGTAAAAAAACAACTTAATGTTTGTATTGTTTGATTGACTTTGCAGTAGTCTGAGCATCTATTTTTTCTTTTTCTTTTTCTTTTTTCCTTTTCAAATCCATTTTATTCAAGGATAAAAAAGAAAAGAAGAAGGAGAAAAAACTACAACTAAATTTCAAAGCACATCAGTCAGGGCTGAGCATCTATTTAGAGGATGACAATATGCAATATAGCAACTATGGGGGATTTCCTTCTGTGCTGTTTTTGAAATCCAGTATTGGTTCTCACTGTTTTCTCTGGTTTTGTTTTATTGTTTTGTTTTATTCCCTTTAAAATAAAAAAGATGAGTAGGAATCATCCAATTGATTAACAAGGGAGGAGAGGGCAATCCAGGCAAAGGGTACACCATAGCCAGTGACTCAAAGATAGGAAATAGCATGGTATGGACAACCCTACCTCATTACACTCACAGCTCACCTGTCATTCCACAAGACATTCCAAAGTCTTCCATCCTAGGAGACTTTGTCTTTATTTTTAAAAATTTTTTTTTTGAGACAGGGTTTCACTGTGTAGTCAAGGCTGGCCTTGAACTCATTATGTAGCCCAGGCTGGCCTAGAATTTATAGTGATCATCCTGCCTCAGCCTCCCAAGTGCTAGGATTACAGTATGTGCCACCACACCCAGCATTTATTTATTTATATAAGGTCTTGCTGAGTTTTCCAAGCTGGATTTGAACTCATGATCTTCCTGCCTCAGCCTCCCAAATTGCTGAAATTACAGGTGTGGACCCCTGCGCCCAGTGTAGGAGACTTTCATACATACCAAAATTCAGACATGAGGGGTTTGTGGGGCTTCCCCTGAAATGCTTATCTAGAAATTATTCAGAAAATTACTGAAAAGTTGGTCTGACATGATTATCCATGAATTTGTCTATACCAGTTTCTGATATTCCCTGGCTTTCTTGTCTAGAAAAAAGTTAATGGAGTTAATGGGACCAGCTTCCTTTCACCTTCTGGGATTCCAGTCACTCCCATCGTCCAGGAAGTTATAGGGTCTCCCTCACTTCTGAATATGGAGAGGAGTCATCTGACTTGAAATCTTACTATACAGATTCAACCTGAAATCTAAAGCTAAACTTTATCATAATCCCCACCCAAACATATGGACTTTATAAAATGTTGATGTCTTCCAATTTACATATTCTTGTGACTATTTTAGTTAACTTTTTAAGGAAGACATTAATGCCCAGAAAAATATTACCATCACTATTTTATGCAGATGGTATTCATTTAGTTTTAAATATGCATCATTTTATTTGCACACGTGCCTTCTTAAACCTCAGATGCCCCTTTTTTGGGATGAGTTTTCTTCTGGAAATGTATACCTTAGAAGATCCTTTAGCACAGATCACTTAATAGGAAACTCTCAGTTTGTGTTTATCTATAAATGCCCTTTTAAAACTTTATTCTTAAAAGGTAGATTTGTTGGATACCCAATTCTAAACTACCTCTTTTTCTTCTTAACACTTAGGTGATATTATCACACTGCCTTTTGGTTTCCATTATTACTGGTGCAAAATCTGCTGTTAATCTAATTCTTTTTGTAGGTGCCCTTTTATCTCCAGCTGCTTTGAAGAGCCTTCTTTGATTATTGTTCAACTCTAAGAACTTTTTTGTTCTCTGAATGTTCTTTTTTGTGGCTTCCTGATCTTGCTTCATGAAGGTAATATTTTTTTCCTTGTTACTCTGAGAACATTAAATGAAAGTGGCTGCTTTTTCAAGTGTTCTTCCTGCATAGTTTTTGTTTTCAAATACATATATTTGGGTGTCAGCTGCAGTGAAACTCTCACTGATGCCAGATTTGACCAAAGGCACCACCAACGCCAAAGACATGACATATAAGAGAAAGTTGATATAGATAATAAGAATAGAGGCCCCTCTACTAGTAAGGAAACATGAGTCATTGCTACAGTTCTGTCACTTAAAAGCATGTTAGTGCAGTGGATTTTGGAGCCATCCTGCTGATCTGCCATTTCCTAACTTGTCAAGTCACTTAACCTCTATCTACATTAGTTTCTTCTTCAGTAAAAATGGGGCTAATGATAGTGCTTATTTTGTAGAGTTATTGAAGTTATTAAATAAATTCATATACATAAAATGTTTAGTGCCTGGTATATAATATGTACTGTACATATATTTGCAGTTAATACCATTGTTACTTTTGTGTCAAGGAGACTGACAGGAGAATTGCTCCTGTAGTGCAGCGGGGAAAACTACAGCTGCTCCATGTGTTCCCCCAGTATTTGGAAATAAAACCATCCACAAAAACAAGGTCAGGAATTTGAAGTGGTTATTTGGGCACCTTACGGTGTGGAACATCAACCTAATTAGGTAGTCAGAATGGGATAGAATTCAGTGGGAAAATTGGAAGCATCATTTAAAGGTCAGTCCTCTGGAAGTGACCTTTGTTGGCTATTTCCTCATTGAAGCAGAGCAATATCAAGTCGGGGAGCAGTGACAGAGGGAGAGGGATCTCCTAAACATTTAATAATGCTTTTTTCTTAGCAACCAACCTGCCATATACTATGACTCTTCAAGTTGGGGACACATGTGTTAATGAGGCAAGGCTGCTGCCAGAAGTTGATTCACATTCTCAGGGGTAGGACTGACCACATAAAAATACTTTCAAGTATTTGTTCTAAATTCTCATGGGCCTTCTCAACTTGGGAAAGCCTTGGCCTCAGTAACTACCCCAGACTTAGTCTAGAAGATACGAGCAGGAGGAATGGGTCATAAGTGAAAATAAGTGCTTGGTGGGGAGGCAAATTTGAGGGAACAGTAGGGTTAAAAGTAAAAGTTCAAGAGATATAAAAATTCACAAATTTTATTTAATCCAGTAATGTATTAAAAGGATAACATATCATGATCAAGTGGTATTTATCCCAGGAATGCACAGTGAGTTTAACTTTAGAAAATAAATGAGTACAATTCACCATATTAACAGTCCAAAAAGAAAACTCATATATGATCATTGCAATAAATGCAGAAAGAGTAGCTGATGAAATCCAACATCCATTCCTGATCTAAAAAAAAAAAAAAAACTTGGGAAACTAAAAATAGAATTTTTAACCTAATATAGGGGCATCTACACACACACACACACACACACACACACACACAGAGAGAGAGAGAGAGAGAGAGAGAGAGCGCACTAATGTCATATTCAGTGGTGAAAGACTGAATGCTTTCTGCCCAAGGAATAAGTATGTTCCTTCCTACTTCTATTCAGTGTCATACTAGAGGTTCTCACAAGTGCAGTAAGGCAGGAAAAGTAAAAGGCATCCAGCTTGAAAACGAAGTAAAACTCTCTTTACAGTCAATATGATTGTCTACATAGAAAATACAGTGTAATCTACTGAAAGAAAAACTACCAGGACTATTAAGTGAGTTCAACAAGGTAGAGGATATAACATCAAATTCAAACTCCAACCATGTACCTGCATTAACTTCACAGTACCACAAATACTGGGGGCAGTAGATAAAGAGAAAAGTTTTCAGGAGGCTGAGGCAAGAGGATAATAATTTCTTTCTTTCTTTCTTTCTTTTTTTCATGATACTGGGGGTTGAACTCAGGGCCTTGTGTATGCTAGGCAGGCATGGATAACAATTTCAATGCCAGCCTGACTACATAGTAAGACCCTATGGGGCAGAAAAGAGAGAAAGAGAGAGAGAGAGGTGATTGACTGATTTAGCTCACAGTTCTGGAGGTTCCACTTCAAGATCAGGTAGCCCTATTTCTTTAGACCTCTGGATGGCAACAGTGGTGGCACTCATCCAAACCATAGCAATAGCTACATCCTTGCAATAAATAATTGGGGTTAAAAATTTCAAGCACAATTTATAATATCTTCTCACTTTTTTTTTGTTGTTGTTGTTTTGTCTTGCTTTTGTACCAGGGATTGAGCATAAGACCTTGCACTTACCAGGCAGGCGCTTATGCTGCTAAGCTAAATCCCTGGCTATAATATCTTCTAAAATGTAACTTAGAAATAAATCTAAATGGAAACAAGAAGGTGGACTTTTGAAGGAGGAAGAGGCCTAGTGAGAAGATGACAATGGAATTGAAAATGATCAAGATATGTTAAATCAGTACCAATTTCCCAAAATGAACCTCATTGTTCTGTTTTACTAACATGCTCTAAAAACAACAACAACAAAAGCCTTTAAGACTAATAAATAAATCTGACTGCCCACCCCTGGAGTCTAAGCTACTTGAGAGGCTGAAACAGGAAGCTCACTTGATGCCAAGAGTTCGAGGCCAGCCTGAACAACATAAGAGATCCTATCTCAAAGATCATCTCATCTCAAAGATTCCCATCATCACTGTCCCATCCCTTTTTTTTTAACCTGAGGCCAAAATACCCTGGTGAGCCTGGCTCAGATAGGCTGTGCAGGGCTGGTCATGACCAGTCTTGACCATGTGCTGCCACAGCTGTAGCACACCCCTCCCACCAGCACTGCAGTTGCCTGGTGCAGGTGTGGAGAGACTTTTCGCCTCAGAGTAGCTATGTGCTGTGACCTACTGAGGGTGGGGGATGGTCACGGAGAGATTAGAAACAGAAAAATCAGGGCAGCCTACACCTCATTCAACCCTGTGGTTACCAGACAGCTAACTGCCAGTTCACACAACAGCCTCGCTGAAGCCTTGATTGTGCTCAGCCATGGGCTTATTTCTCTGGACTCATTCATGACCTTGCATCCTGATTTCCCCCAGAAGCAGCTTTTGTATACTCTAAGGAAGCTGAAAGCCAGACAGTGACCCAGAGACTCACTTCAGCCTATCCTCCCCATCAGATTCTGCATCTGATCTCACTAAAAGTACCTGTGTAATCAGCATGGAATGTGTATGCCACTTAAGTCTTCAAAATGATTCAGTATTTTACTTTGGGTTACATACATGGGAGGTCAAACTTTCATGAAAACAAAAGGGAATAAGAACATAAAGGTCAAGATAGCGGTTTACTCTGGGGCAAGGCAAGAAGGCACAGTGTATGAAAGGAACCACAGGAGGCTTCTAAACACTGGGATGTTGTAGTTCTTTTGCTAATTGTAGAAATCCCAGCCAACTTGTGGGCATGTGACCTTAACAAGGGAGGGCAACTGCTTTTACTCCTATTAAAGTCAAACTTACACAGCACATGTTGCCATCTTACTGCCTCAGTGCCCACTTTCACAGAAGAGGAAAAAGCATGTTATCAATGTCTTCCTCAAACTAGGTGTTTTAATGCCAACAGAAGGTCTATGCAATGACCCTGCTATAGCTTGGTTTTGGAATGCTCCTCAAAGGTGTATGTGCTAAAGGTGTGGTCCTCAGCTTGGCACTATTGGAAAGTAGTGGAAACCTTTAAAAGGTAGGGCTTAGTGGGAGATCTTAGGTCATTGGGAGCATGCCCTCAAAGGAGATATTGGGACCCTGATCCCCTAGTCTTTCTCTCTCACTATATGGCCACCACAAAGTAAACAGCTTCCTCCATCATGTTCTCCAACCATGATGTACCACCTCAACACAGGCCCCAAAGCAACCAGGCTAACCAGCAATGGACAGAAACCTCCAAAACTGTGAGCCAAAGATAAACCTCCTCTTCTAATCAGAACCAGAGGCATAGTTAGAGTGATGTTTCCTCTGAGATGTAGCGAGAAGCAATTAGGTAGTCCCTGGGCAGGTAGCCCTTCCCCTCTGACTGCCCTTCAATGCACCCATTCCTCCTGGACTCCTTTCTGCTCCCTTGACCTTCGGTCTTTGATCTGCAATGGCTGATTGTATAGAGAGGTCAGTATTCAGGATGCTCCAGGCCAAGCCGAAAATTAGCAGGTGACCATACAAGCCACACAGCACAATAGGCACAGCCAAGGATTCTGATGTCTGCAGTTAGGGGAGGCAGGAACTAACAGACACACCAGGCTGTTTACCTACTCTCCTGCTTGGAGCTGATCACAGAATAAAATGGAGGATGACATCAGCCAAGGGACAGGGAGGTATTAGAAAGGAGGTCCTGAGAAGAGAATGAGGCCTTGACATCAGGTAAAGGGTGGGAAGGGGCACTATGCCTGAAAAACCGCCTGTCAATAATTGAGGCTATAGGGCCGGGAGTTTGGCTCAGTGGCATAAGCGCCTGTCTGGCAGGCATGAAGCTGTGAGTTCAATCCCCGGTGCCGAAAGATAAAAATGAGGGTATGACCACTGTCACAAATAGATCAACTAGACAAAAAAATCAACAAAGAAATATTAGAGCAGAACCAAACTTCTGAATAAATGGACTTAGTAGACATCTACAGAGTGTTTCACCTCACAGCATCAGAATATACATTCTTCTAAGCTTCATGTAGGATCTTCTCTAAAACAGACCACATAGTAGCTCACAGAACATGTATAAGTAAATTCAAAGGAATTGAAATTATCCCATGCATATTATCAGACCATACTGCAATGAAATTGGAAATAAATGGCAAAAGAAACTACAAGAACTTCATAAACACATGGAAATTAAATAACACCCTCTTGAACAACCAATGGATTACAGATGAAATTAAAGAAGAAACTAGACAGCTTCTACAATTAAATGATAATGCTAATACAACATACTGGAAATTATGGGACACAATGACAGCAGTCCTATAAGGGAAATTTATAGCAATGAACACCCATATCAGGAAAACAGTGAGCTCACATAGACAACTTAATGTTGAACCTCAAGCTTCTAGAAAAAGAAGAGCAGGTCGAACCTAAAGCTCATATGAGGGAGGAAATTATAAAGATCAGAGAAGAAATTAATGCAACTGAGACTAAGAAAACAATACAAAGAATCAATGAATTGAAGAGTTGGTTCTTTGACAAACCCTTAGCCAACCTTATCAAAAGAAGGAAGAAAAAGACTCAAATCCTTGCAATTAGAAATGAAAAGGGTGACTTGCACACAGACCCAGGGTTGGGGTGGCATCACTCTAATGTGCACTCCGCCTAGCTGCCTGGGACTGGGAGGCCTTGGCCCCCACCCAGTTAAGGCAGAGGCTCCACCAGCACGCCCCGGGAGGCCGCCCTCCCTTGCTGCACATGGGACCCAGCCCTAAGAATCAGTGTGAACCTCAGGGGAATGCCCGGCCAGCCTCGCAGGACACAGAGCCACATAGGTTCTAGAAGAAAATGACAAAAACAAAAGACCAAGAGGCAGCCAGGCGTGGTGGCGCACGCCTTTAATCCCAGCACTCGGGAAGCTGAGGTAGGTGGAGCGTTGTGAGTTCGAGGCCAACTTGGGCTACAGCACGAGCGCAAGGCCAGCCTGAGCTACACAGTACGACCCTGCCTCAAAAAAACCAGGGCCGGGAGTTTGGCTCAGCAGCTTAAGCACCTGTCTGGCAGGTGTGAGCCTGTGAGTTCAATTCCCAGTGCTGCAAAAAAAAAAAAAAAAAAAAAAAAAAAAAAAAAAAAAAAAAAAAAAAAAAAAAAAAAAAAAAAAAAAAAAAAAAAAAAAAAAAAAAAAAAAAAAAAAAAAAAAAAAAGACCAAGAGGCAGTCTCAGTCCCCCAGCCCACAAAGAACAAACCCAAGAGACACTGAAATGGAAGACGGTGGGAGTCACACAAATGGACTTTCTGAAATGATAGAAAATGCAGTAAAGAAACAACTTGATGAAGCCATAGAGAAATTCAAATCAGAAATGTTGTCTCAGTTAAAAAATGAAATAAGAATCATTATTAAAGAAATGTGGTGTGTATCTAAAGAAGAGCAAGGCAAAAAAAATAGAAGAACTTAAGAAAATGACTGAAACTTTGAATGAACAATATAAGACACAAACAGAATGCATGAAACAGATTCACAGGGAAATGCAGGAAATGAAAAACTCCATGGAAAGTTGGAAAAACCGCTTAAATGAGGCTGAAGATAGAATCTCAGATCTTGAAGACAGCATGGGAGATCATGGCCATGAAAGAAAAGATCTCCTAAAAATAGTAAGGAACCAAGAAAAAAACAATTCAACAGCTGCAAGATGATGCCAAGAGAAATAACATAAGATTAATAGGCATAAATGAAAAAGCAGGGTTCAATACTAATGACCTGCCAAGACTATTCACAGAAATAATAGCAGAAAACTTTCCAAACATGAGAAGACAATCTGAAATACAGGTAGCTGAGGCATACAGAACCCCAATTAACCACAACCAAAATAAATCCTCACCCAGACATATAATAATAAGGGTATCAGAAATACAGCACAAGAACAAAATACTAAAAGCTGTCAGAGAAAAGAAACAGATCACCTATGAAGGAAAGCCTATCAGAATCACAGCAGACTTCTCAACACACACATTTAAGTCAAGAAGAGCTTGGAGTGAAGTATTTCAAATCCTGAAAGAAAACAACTTTCAAGCCAGATTGATGTACCCTGCAAAACTATCCTTAAAAATTGATGGAGAAATAAGATACTTTCATGACAAAGAAGAACTGAAGAAATTTATGGCCACCAAACCAACACTACAAAGAGTACTGAAAGACACTCTAGAAAGAGACAAAGATAGCCACAATCTTAAGAACAACCACCAAAGGAAACCGCTAAGCAGGGCAAATAATTAAACAGAAAATGTAGAAAACCAACAACAGAAAGATATCATGACAGGGATGAGCCAGTACATATCAGTTTTATCAATCAATGTAAATGGTCTCAACTCACCAATAAAAAGAAACAGACTAGCGGAGTGGATTAAGAAACAAAATCCAACAATATGCTGTGTAAAAGAAACACATTTCACTCAAAAGGAAATTCACAGACTAAAAATCAAAGGCTGGAAAACAATACTCCATGCAACAGGAACCCAGAAAAAGCAGGGGTAGCTATTATGTTTGCAGACAATGCAAACTTCAAACTGAGAATGATCAAAAGGGATAAAGAAGGTCACTACATACTTGTTAGGGGAAAACTTCAAGAGGAAGAGATTACAATCATAAATACATATGCACCGAATATGGGAACACCCAACTATGTAAGTCAATTCTTAATAGACATGAAAAACCAAATAAACAATAATACAGTTATAACAGGGGACCTTAACACCCCATTGTCACAGAGAGATAGATCAACCAAACAAAAAATCAGCAAAGAAATAGCAGAACTGAATCAAGCTTGTGAACAAATGGACCTAGTAGATGTATACCAAGTATTCCACCCATCAACATCAAAATACACATTGTTCTCAGCTGCACATCGGTCATTCTCTAAAATAGATCATATACTGGTCCACAAAACAAGCTTAAGTAAATGCAAACGAACAGAAATAATTCCATGCTTATTATCTGACCACAGTGCCGTAAAATTGGAAATGAATGACAGAAAAACCTACAATAACCGCTTTAACACACGGAAATTAAATAATACTCTCCTAAATAACCAATGGGTCACAGAAGAAGTTAAAGAAGAAATTAAACAATATCTACAATTGAATGAAATTACAAATACAAATTACCGGAACCTGTGGGATACAATGAAAGTAGTCCTCAGAGGGAAATTTATAGCACTAAACTCTCATATCAGAAAAATGGAAAGAACACACGTAAACAACCTAATGCCACACCTCAAACTTCTAGAAAAAGAAGAGTGAGTCAAGACCAAAGCCCAAAGAAGGGAGAAAATTATTAAGATTAGAGCAGAAATTAATGCAATTTAAACTAAGAAAAAATACAAAGAATCAATGAATCGAAGAGTTGGTTCTTTGAAAGAGTAAATAAAATTGATAAACCCCTAGCCAACCTTATCAAGAAGAGGAAAGAAAAGACTCAGATCCATGCAATCAGAAATGAAAAGAGTGAAATCACTACAGACCCTGTGGAAATACAGAAGATCATCAACACCTACTTCGAAAACCTTTACTCACATAGATTCAATAACACAGAAGAAATGGACAGATTCCTAGAAACCTATGAACTACCAAAGTTGAATCAAGAAGACTTAAAGCTGCTGATTAACCCAATTTCAGCTAATAAAATTGAAAATGTAATTAAGACCCTACCAACAAAGAAAAGCCCGGGCCCTGATGGATTCACTGCTGAATTCTATAAGAAATTTAGGGAAGACTTAATGCCAACACTCCTCAAACTCTTCAATGAAATTGAAAGGGAAGCAAGTCTCCCTAACTCATTCCTGGAAACAAGTATTATGCTAATACCAAAACCAGAGAAAGACCCAACCAAAAAAGAAAATTACAGGCCAATCTCCCTAATGAACATGGATGCAAAAATCCTCAATAAAATACTGGCAAATAGAATACAGCAAGTTATCAGAAAGATTATACACCATGATCAAGTGGGATTCATCCCAGGAATGCAGGGATGGTTCAGCATTCGGAAATCAATACATGTAATACACCATATCAACAGGGCCAAGGACAAGAACCACATGACCATCTCAATAGATGCAGAAAAAGCTTTCGACAAAATCCAACACCCATTCATGATCAAAACCCTACAGAAAATCAGAATAGATGGTCTCTACCTCAACCTGATAAAAGCCATATATCATCAACCAACAGCCAACATCTTACTAAATGGACAAAAACTGAAAACTTTCAACCTAAAATCAGGAACAAGGCAAGGATGTCCATTATCACCACTCCTATTCAATATAGTTCTGGAAATATTAGCCAGAGCAATTAGACAAGAGAAAGAAATAGAGGGAATAAAGATAGGAAAGGAAGAAGTAAAATTATCATTATTTGCAGATGATATGATACTCTACATCTACATAGAAGACCCCCAAAAATCCATTAGATGACTCCTAGAAGTAATAAGCAAATTTAGTAATGTAGCTGGATACAAGGTGAACACTCAAAAATCAATAGCATTCCTGTACACAAACAACAAAGTCACTGAGAGAGAAATAAGGGAAACCACACCCTTCACTATAACATCCAAAAAAAATGAAATACTTAGGAATCAATCTAACAAAGGAAGTAAAAGATCTATACAGTGAAAATTACATTACTCTAAAGAAGGAAATCAAAGATTTCAGAAAATGGAAAGATATTCCCTGTTCATGGATAGGAAGAACAAACATAGTGAAAACGGCCATTCTCCCAAAATTATTATACAGATTCAATGCAATCCCAATCAAAATACCACTTGCGTACCTCACAGAGCTAGAGAAAGCATTCCTGAAATTCATCTGGAACCAGAAAAGACCTAGAATAGCAAAGGCAATTCTGGGCAACAAACGTAAGTCAGGAGGCATCACAATCCCTGACTTAAAACTATACTACAAAGCTACTGTGATAAAATCTGCATGGTACTGGAATCATAACAGACCTGAAGATCAATGGAGTAGATTAGAAGATACAGCCACAACTACAAACACACTTAGCCACCTCATCTTTGACAAAGGGGCCAAACATGTACATTGGAAGAAAGACAGCCTCTTTGACAAATGGTGCTGGAAAAACTGGCTTTCTATATGCCATACACTAAAGCTAGATCCATGCCTATCACCATGCACTAAAATAAAGTCAAAATGGATCAAAGATCTGAATATAAAGACAGAGACACTAAACTTACTAGGAGACAGAGTAGGTAAAAATCTCAATGACATAGGAGTAGGCAGAGAGTTCATGAACAAAAATCAGATTGCGCGGGAAACACTTCCCAGAATCAACACCTGGGATCTCATCCTACTAAAAAGTTTTTGCATGTCAAAGGAAATCTCCAGCATAGTGAAAAGAAAACCCACAAAATGGGAAAATATCTTAGCCAATTGTCCATCAGACAAAGGACTTCTTTCTAAAACATATAAAGAATTAAAAGAAATCAGGCCCCTAAAATTCAAAGACCCAATCCAAAAATGGGCATCTGAGATGAATACACACTTTTCAGATGAAGAAATACAAATGGCAAATAAATATATGAGAAAATGTTCAGCATCATTGGTCATTAGAGAAATGCAAATTAAAACAACACTGAGATTCCATCTCACTCCAGAAAGAATGGCCAAGATTAAAAAATCAACCAATAATAAATGCTGGAGGGGCTGTGGGGAAAAAGGAACTCTTCTCCATTGTTGGTGGGAGTGTAGACTGGTGCAGCCACTGTGAAAGTCAGTGTGGAGATTCCTCAAGAAGCTAGGATTAGAGATCCCATTCAACTCAGCTATCCCTCTTCTGGGCATTTTCCCAGAAGAATTGAAAACATCATACCACAGTGATATCTGTGCACCCATGTTTATAGCAACCCAATTTGTAATAGCCAGATTTTGGAAACAACCCAAGTGCCCATCAATCAAAGGATGGATAAAAAAGATGTGGTATTTTTATACAATGGAATACTACTCAGCTATTAAGAAAGATTGCATTGAGACTTTTGTAAGTAAATGGTCATGACTTGAGACCATACTCATAAGTGAGATAAATCAAACCCACATGTGTAAATACCATATTGTCTCCTTAGTGTAAGAAATGGAAAAGTGTATATGATCCAGAATCTATAATAAATACTACGTGGGGGTGAAAACAGCTCAAGGAGCAGAAGTGACTGGGAAGGGAAAGGGTGGAAAGAGAAAAGGGAAGAGGAAGGGATATGGACCTGTGTATATGTATATGTAAGATAACTAGAATGAACATGCTGCTGAATGTATTCGTTATTGAGAAAGAACAATTAATACTCATATGATTAGATCAATTTTGCATGTCTATATCTGTTAATGTAAGTAACCATTTTGGGGATAATGATACGCAATGTTGCAACCATTGTCAAGTTTCTATCATCAGGTTTTGTAAACCTGCAATGTTACTGTTGTGTATTTACTCTAGTCGTTTGTTTGTCTCTTTTGCTTGTTGTGTTTGTTGTATATGTCTTTTTTTTTTCTTGGCTTAAATAAAAAAAAAGAAATGAAAAGGGTAAAATCACAATGGATCCTGCAGAAATCCAGAAGATCATCTACACCTATTTGGAGAACTTGTATTCTAATAACATGGAAAATGCAAAAGAAATGAACAGATTCCTAGATACATATAAATTACCAAAAATAAATCAAGAAGATATAAAAATCCTAAATAAACTGAAATCAATCAACAAAATTAAAAATCTGCCAACAAAGAAAAGTTTAGGCTGACAGATTCATTGCTGAATTCTACAAGAAATTTAGAGGAGATCTAATGCCACTACTTCTCAAACTCTTTAATGAAAGTAAAAGGGAAGCAGTAGTCCCAAATTCATTCCTGGAAGCAAGCATTACCTTGATACCAAAATCAGAGAAGGAGCCAACTAAGAAAGAGAACTAAAGGCTAATTTCCTTAATGAACATAGATGAAAAAATTCTCAGTAAGATACTGACAAAGAGAATGCAGCACATCAAGATTATACACCATGGCCATTAGGATTCATCCCAAGGATGGTTCAACAAAAGTAAGTCAATAATGTAATATACCATATTAACAGGTCCAAGAGAAAAACCATATGATAAACTCAATAGATACAGAAAAACTTTTGATGAAGTCCATTCATGATAAAAACTGCACAGAAAACTGGAGTAGATGGACTTTTTCTCAATCTGATAAAAGCCATCTGTGACAAACCAATAGCCAGCATCATACTAAATGGACAAAAACTGAAAGTTTTCTCTCTAAAATCAAGAATAGGACAAGGATGTCCACTATCATCACTCTTATTCAATATAGTTCTGGAAACCATAGCTACAGTAATTAGAAAAGAGAAAGAAATAAAACAAATAAGGATAGGAAAGGAAGAAGTTAAATTACCGTTTTTCACAAATGATATGATACTCTACATAGAAGACCCTAAGAGCTCCACAAAAGACTTCTAGGTTTAATAACCAAATTCAGTAGTGTAGCTGGATACAAAGTCAACACTGAAAAGTCAATAGCCTTCCTGTACATGCATAATGAACTCAACTCACTGACAGAGAAATTAGGGAAACAACACCTTTCACAATAGCATCGAAGAAAAAGAAATAAAGGAAGAAAGATGAAGAAGAAGGAGAAGGAGAAGAAGAAAGCAAGGAATCAATCTAATGAAGGAAGTAAAAGACCTCTACAGTGAGAACTACAGTACTCTGAAGAAGGAGATTGAGGAGGATATTAAAAAATGGAAAAATATCCCTTGCTCTTGAGTAGGAAGAACCAATATAGTGAAAATGGCCATATTTCCAAAACCGTTATACAGATTTAATGAAATCTTATCAAACCCCCAACAGCATACCCCATAGAATTAGAGAAAAGAACTCTAAAATTTATTTGGAACCAGAAGAGACCTAGAACAGCAGAGGCAATTCTGGGCAACAAAGGCAAAGCAGGGGGCATCAAAATTCCAGGCTTGAAATTAGAATACACAGTTATCATGATTAAAAAACAGCATGATACTGGCAAAAAACAGAGCTGAGGCTTTTTTTTTTTTTTTTTTTTTTTCGGCACCGGGGATCGAACTCACAGGTTCGCACCTGCCAGACAGGCACTTAAGCTGCTGAGCCAAACTCCCGGCCCTGGGTTTTTTGAGGCAGGGTCTCACTATATAGCTCAGGCAGGCCTTGTGCTCGCGCTGTAGCCCAAGCCGGCCTCGAACTCACAACGCTCCGCCTACCTCAGCCTCCCGAGTGCTGGGATTAAAGGCGTGCGCCACCACGCCCGGCTAAGCTGAGGCTTTCTAATAAGCCACACAAGCCATGTGGGGCACAGAAAGAGAAAAGTCAGTGCCTCCCGAGAATCAGTCATGCTGGGACTGGGAGGAGCCAACCAACAACCCAACTAACCAGCCTTTCTGGTAAGCCATGCAAGCCATGTGGAGCCCAGGAATAAAAAATTCATTGAGTGCCACCCTTGAGCCTACCAGTGTGTGGGCTGAGAATCAACAACTCTGACCCCCCCATCCCCCAGCAACTGGCTGGTTCGGAGGACAGGCTGAGTTGATAGCAACTAAGGTACAAAAAGCAATTGTATTGTTTGGTTGACTTTGCTGACCTGGGGCCGGTGGTCTGAGCATCTGTTGAGAGGGTGACAGTATGCAGTATAGCAACCACGTGGGATTTCCTTCTATCTTGTTTTCGAGATCCAATGTTGTTCTCACTGTTTTGTTTTGTTCTGAGTAATTGTTTTGCTTTATTCAATATTCTGTTTTGATTGGTTTTATTCTGTTTTGTTTTGGTTTGATTTTACTATATCTGATGAATGGACAACTACTGTGAAGACAAGAAGATATACTATGGTAGCCACTGTTTTCCTATTATCCTACTTTGAAGTTCTGTACCAATTTCACTGCTTTGTTTTAATTGGATTTATTCTGTTTTGCTTTGTTGGGTTTTATTATCTTTAAAATTAAAAAAAAACAGAGCTGAGGATAAATGGAACAAATTAGAAATGCAGAAACAACTTCAGACATACTTAGGTACCTTATCTTTGACAAAGGTACCAAACAAGTCACTGAAGAAAGACAACCTCTTTACTAAAAGATGCTGGAAAAAACTGGCTTTCTACAGGCCGACAATTAAAATTAGACCTAAACTGGGCATGGTGGCGCACGCCTGTAATCCCAGCACTTGGGAGGCTGAGGCAAGACGATCATTGTGAGTTTGAGATCAGCCTGGGCTACAAAGTGAGTTCAAGGCCAGCCTGAACTGCATAAGTGAGACCCTGTCTCAAAAAATAGGGCTGGGGATTTAGCTCAATGGCTTAAGCGCCTGCCTGGCAGGCATGAGGTGTGAGTTCAATCTCCAGTACCAAATAAATAAATAAATAAATAAATAAATAAAATTAGACCTATACCTTTCCCCATGCACTAAACTAAAATTGAAATGGATCAAAGATCTAAATATGAGAACAGAGACGATAAATCTGGTGAAAGAGAGAATAGGTACAATTCTGGAAGACACTGGTGTAGGCAAAGACTTTATGAACAAAACCCCAGTTGCACAAGAACTATCACAAAGAATCAACAACTGGGATCTCTTCTCATTTTAAAAAAAAGCTTTTGTACAGCAAAAGAAATCACTTACAGAGTGAAGAGACAATCCGTAGTGTGGGGAAACATTTTTGCCAGCTGTTTCTCAGACAAAGGACTATTATCTAGAATATATATAGAACTTAAAAAACCTGATCCCCCCAAAATGGGCATCTGAGATGAATACACACTTCTCAGATGAAGTATAAACAGCAAGTAAATATATGAAAAAATGTTCAACATCATTAGTCATTTGCGAGATGCAAATTAAAACAGTGCTGAGATTCCATCTGACCCCAGAAAGAATGGCTGTCATCAAGAAACCAACCAATAACAAATTCTGGTGGGGCTGTGGGGGAAAAGGAACCCTTCTCCACTGTTGGTGAGAGTGGAGACTGGTCCAACCACTGTGGAAATCAGTGTGGAGGTTCCTCAAAAGAACTAGGATTAGAGGTCCCATTTGACCCAGCTATTCCCCTTCTTGGTATCTTCCCAAAAGAATTAAAAGCATTATACCACAGCAATATATGCACACCCATGTTTATAGTGGCACAGTTTGTAATAGCCAAATCTGGGAAACAGCCCAAATGCTCATCAAGTGGTGAATGGATAAAGAAGATGTGGTGTTTTAAAAATATACAATGGAGTAGTACTCTGCCATAAAGAAGGATAAACTCGAGACATTTATAAGTAGATGGATGCACCTTGAAACCATACTCTTAAGTGAAATAAATTGGATACACATGTGTAAATACCACATTGTTTCTCTGGTGTGAGAAACCAAAAGTGTAAATAAGGACCAAAATATATAATAGGTATTGTGAAATAGGAAGAAAATGTTCAAATGAGGAGTGGAAAAAGGGAGGGGGGAGGAAAGAAGGGAAAAGTTTAAAAAATGAGAGAAGAAGGAAAAAATGGAAACAAAGCTTTTCTAAATGTGGACGGGAGGAGAGGTTGAAGGGAGGATGGGGAATGGGAAGAAAATAAATTGTATCATGTACAGGTACAAATACTCTATGACAAATGTGATCATTATGTATATCTAAAATGTAGCAATAAAATGTGATTGGAAAAGGAAAAAAATTGAGAGGATAAAATGGACAGAGAGGAGACTGCTCCTGATAGCATCTCCAGAACCTGACTCCCTCCTTAACCAACCTCAACGGCTAAGCCCCTCTGGACCAGGTGTCCTTTTCCACTTACCTTCTTCAAGAAAAAAAGGAGAGATTTCCTGTGAGGCTCCCCAAGGGAAAAAAGATAGTTCTGGATAAGGAAGTGGAGTGGCAAGGGGTCTCTTCACCTCAAAGGGCTGGGTGTCCACCAACACTGCCTTGAGATTGTCATCTCTTCAAGGAGACAGTCTGCAGAGGTCATAAGTCAAGGTACTCTTTACCAGCTTCAATGACCCTGGTTCTATAAAGTATAAAGCCCTACACTTCCTCATTTTATCTCACTCCCATTCCACTACCAGTCTCTCAGCCACTCCTCGCGGGATGATTTGGGCCCGCTATCGGGTCTCAGCCTTATATATTGCTGAACACTTAGGTGTATTCTTCTCACAAACTGGCAAGCCTCTACTCAGCTGTCCAGACTGCTCATAAGCACAATCTCTATGAAGCCTTCCCTTAAGTATAGCAAAGTGAATATATTCATTATGAAAAAGATGCACTTGAAGTAAAGAACATAATAGGTAGGATAACTAGTAGGTTGATGACAGTTGTAGAATTAGTTGGAAGAGCAGACTGAGGAACTCTCAAAAAGCAGCAGGAAAGAATAAAATGTTAGAAAATATTAATTAAAATGAAAAGAATAGGAATAGAAGTTTTAGCATCTTGGTAATAGACTTGAAGTGTACATTTGAATAAATAAATAAGAGAAAATATTTGAAGAATGGAGATAAATATCCCAGAATGAAAGTCTGCAACTTATAGTCATCAATTTTGTTTCTATATACAAGCAGATAATAGTTAGAAAACAATAATTTTATCATAAAAATATCCTATAGTGGACATCAGACTCCAGATTCTTCAGCCTTTGAACACAGACTCACACCAATGACTCTGCAGGTAGCTTCCAGGCCTTCAGTCTCAGACTGGTACTGCATCCCTGCTTCTCTTGTTTTGGCTTTCAGCATCTTGGGCTGAGCACCTGTCGGGTCCTCTGGCTGTCCCATGTGCAGATGGCCATTGTGGACTATCCTGTCTCTGATCCTGTAAGCATATCTAATAAATCACCTTCAATCATTGTATTTTTAAAAATAGCCTTTAAAATCAATTACCTAAAATTGCTACAAATAAATCTAACAGGAATAAATCCTTTATATTTACACTATAAGTATAGAACAATACTTCTGGAACTTATAGTTCTATAAATCATATACATTTTAAAGAGAGATTAAAGATGTAAATGCACTGATAGGCTATATTCATAGGTTTATGGTTTCAATATTACAAGGATATCAGTTCTCCCCAAATTAATCTATAGATTCAATATGATGCCAATTGAAACTGATAGAGATTAGGTCTGTGTAACTCCAGAACCTCTACTCTGCCCTCATATTATTTCAGTCATGAATTGTCTGCAGGGATTCTCAGAATGGAAAATGAATGAATTCTTCTGGTTTGTTACTCACATGTGCCCATCATTGTGGTTGAGTAATTATTTGCAAAGTTTTCCTATCAGATATAACTAACTATATTGTTTCATATATTATTTTTTCCATAAAAATGCCAGAGATAATGCAAATATTGGCACTCGAAATTACCATTGTGGTTGTCTAGACCCTTCTTCCAAAGATCACAGTCAATACATTCCGGGGTCTCTGCTTTGGGCCACATGCTCATATGTGGAAGAGTCTCAGTATGGGAAGATTTCTCTTTCTTCTACCTCTTCCTTAGAAACATGGATTTACTGAGCAACTAAGTATCTGAACAACTATTTTGAAGATAATGATATGCAATATATTAACCATTGTTAATTTCCCATTATCTTGTTTTGAAATTCTGTATCACTGGTTTTTATTGTTTTTTCTCTTTAAAATAATAAATAAATAAATGAATGAATAATAAATAAAACTGATAGGGCTCTCAAGGGGCTTGTATGCATGTAAATTCCAGCTATTTGGGAGGCTGGTGCAGGAGATTACACGTTTAAGCCCATCTTAAAACTCTCTGAGACCTTGTCTCAAGATTTTAAAAAAATTTAAAAGGGCTGGACATGTAGCTCAGTGATAGAGCACGCCTGGGTTCCATCCTGAGTAAAGGGCTGGGGATGGGCGGTGGCTGTTAAGAGTGAAATAAAGCCAAGCATGGTGGGACCTTACCTCAAAATAAAAACTGCTGAGGATGTAGCTTAGTGGTAGAGCACCTCTGGGGTTTGACCCTCACTACCAAAACTAAAAATTAAAAAAAGTTTGATGGAGTTTATTGAGTTCCAAAATGTATCTAGAAATGGAAAATGTCGAGGTAGCTCTGATTCCTGAAGAACTATGTGAGAGGTTTTGCCCTAACAGATATCAAGGGTTAAATACATTAAGATTGTAGTATCGGCAAAAAGGATAGAAAAACAGTCCAGTGGAACACACAGTTTAGAAAAAATATGCACCCATAGTTATATATCTGAATTAACAAAAATTTATCCCAATAGAGTAGTAGTAGCCAGGCAATCTTTTTAACAAATGGTGTTGTAACAGTTGGGTGACCAAATTGAAAAATAAAATAAATAAATAAAAAGAAACTAAATTGAATGTCTACCTCAAATCATACATTAAAAAAAACCCAAAACTCACACAATTCCCAGGCAGACTATAGACCTACAGTGTAAAGCAAAGAAGGAAACATAGAATATTATTGACATTGGAATCGTAAAATATTTCTAAAACAAGACACCAGGACAAATGTAGTGGTGCACTCCTGTAACACAAGCACTACAGAGGCTGAGGCAGGAGGATCATTGTGAGTTAAAGCCAGCCTGAAATACATAACAAGACTCTGTCTCAAAAAATAAATAGACCCATATATTTCACCATGTACTAAACTAAAATCAAAATGGATCAAAGACCTAAGTGTTAAAGCTGAAACAATCTCCTGGAAGATAAAATAGGTAAAACTCTCAAAGATATACGCATAGAAACAGAACCTCTGTTGCACAAGAAATAACATCAAAAATCAACAAATTAAAAAGCTTCTGCTCAGCAAAGTAAACAATCACAGAGTGAAGAGAAAACCTACAGAATGGAAAAAATAATTGCCAGCTCTTCCTCAGACAGAGGACTAATATCTAGAAAATATAAACAACTCAGAAAATTTGGACTTCCCAAAATAAAAGACTCAATAAAAAACTAGTCTATTGAAAAGCCAAGCATGAAGGCACATGTCTATAATCCTAGCACTCAGGAGGCTGAGGCAAGAGGGTCACCACAATTTCAAGGCCAGCCTGGGCTATATAGTGAGTTCAAGACAAGTTTGAACTACACAGCTAGACCTTGTCTAAAATAAAACAAAACAAAAAAACAGAAAAAAATGACAATTGAAATAGACATTTCTCAGAATAAGTAGTACAAATGATCAATAAATATACTTAAAAATGTTCAACATCTCTGGCCATTAAATAAAGCAAATTAAAAGCAACACTGAGATGCCTTCTTACTCCAGAAAAATGGCTATCCACAATAAATCAAATAATAACAATGCTAGCAAGGATATGGAGAAAAAGGAAAACTTCTGCATTGTTGGTAGAAATATAAATTAATACAACTATTGTGGAAATCAGTATAGAGATGCCTCAAAAAAGTAAAAATAGAAATTCCACTTGACGCAGCTACTCTTTTTCTGGGTATCTGCCCCAAAAGAATTCAAAGTCAGCTTGGGCAACATAGTGCGTTTGGGGCCAGTCTGGACTACATGGTGAGATTCCATAGTCAAAAACACAAAACAAACAAGTACACACAGAAAATGTTCATAGTGGCAGCCTGTATGCCCATAAACAAATGAATGGACAAAGAAAATGTGGTATCCTAGGACAGCAAAAGAAATTCTGGGCAACAAGGCAAGGCAGGAAGTATCACAATCCCTGACTTGATATTACACTACAAAGCTACTGTGATAAAATCAGCATGGTACTGGCAAAAAAAAAAAAAAAAAACCCAGACCTAAGATCAGTGGAAGACATTAGAAGATGCAGACACAACTACAGATACACTCAGCCACTTTATCTTTGACAAAGGGGCCAAACATGTTCACTAGAAGAAAGATAGCCTCTTTGGTGCTGGAAAATGGTGCTGGAAAAACTGGATCTCTATATTCCAAAGACCAAAACTAGACCCATGTCTATCACCATGCACTAAACTAAAGTCAGAATGGATCAAAGATCTAACTATTAAAACAGAAACACTGAATCTTCTGAAAGAGAAAGTAAGTAGAAATATAAAACACATAGAGGTAGGCAGAGTTCATGAACAGCACCCAAACTTCACGGAAAGTACTTCAAAGAATCAACAACTGGGATCTCATCTTATTAAAAAGCTCTTGCACATCAAAAGAAATTACCAACGGAGTGTAAAGACAACCCACAGAATGGAAAAACTTTAGCCGATTGTCCCTCAGACAAAGGAATTCTATCTAGAATCATATAAAGAGTTGAAGAAATCAGACCCACTCAAATTCAAAGACCCAATCAAAAAATAGGTATCTGAGATGAATATGTACTTCTCAGATGAAGAAATCAAATGACAAATAAATATATGAAAAAATGTTCAGCATCATTGGTCATTCATGAGACACAAATTAAAACAACACTGAGATTCCCTCTCATTCCAGAAAGAATAGCTATCATCAAGAAATCACCAACAACAAATGCTGGAGGGGCTATGCAGAAAAAGGAACCCTTCTCCACTGTTGGCGGGACTGTAGACTGGTAAAACCACCATGGGAATCAGTGTGGAAATTCTTCAGAAAACTAGGATTAGAGGTCCCATTCAACCTAGCTATTCCTCTTCTGGATAGCTTCCCAGAAGAATTAAAAACATCATACCACAGCAATATATGCGCACCCATGTTTATAGCAGCACAATTTGTAACAGCTAAATCTTGGAAACAACCCAAATACTCATCCACCAAGGAATGTATAAAAAAGATGTGGCCTTTTAATACAATGGAGTACTACTCAGTCACAAAGAAGGATAAAGTTAAGACTTCTATAGGTAAATAGATGCAACTTGAGATCATACCCATATGTGAAATAAATGAGACTCACATATGTAAATATCATATTGACTCCCTGGTGTGAGATACTGAAAGAGTAAATAAGGTGTAAAATGTAGAATAGATATTGTGAAATGGGAAGAAATTGTTCAAAAGGAAAAAGGAACTACATTGGGGGAAAGAAGAAAGAGCAGAAGAGAAAAGGGAAAAATGCAAGTTATACTATTAGTGTGTCTTACTTCATTGAAAAGGAAAGTTCCTCCTAATACTGATTGGAGAAATTTTTATGCCCATATCTTGTACTTTGAACAACTACTTTAAAGATAACAACATGCAATGTATTAACTATTGTTATTTTCCTATCATTTTGTTGTGAATTTTGTTTTACCTTTTTTTCATATAATAAAAAACTGTGGTATCTATACAAAATGGAAATTACCCTTTATAGGAGGATAAATTTGAGACATTTGTAGGAAAATGGATGCACCTGGAAAATGTAACGTTGAGTGAAATAAATCAAGACATAAGCTTAAATACCATATGGTACCTGTCATGTCTTGTGTCTAGATGTTCCCCCAAAGTCTCATGCAGTAATAGGTGGGGTTTTTCAGAGGTGGCTGGATCTGGAATGTGTGACTTTAGGATTAAGGACCCACTGATTAGTTTGGCACCCACCCTAAGCCTCATACCCTGGATAGAATATAAAAGGGGCAAAAAGAAGCTGCTAAGGTTGCTTGCACTTGCTTATTCAATACTTTGTTGCTTTGCTAACTTCTGCCCACCATGAACTGTTTCTTCTCTGATGCCTGTCTGCCATCCCACACTGCCTTGAAGCCAGCTACTTATGGACTGGACCCTCTACAAACTGTGAGCCAAAATAAGCCTTTCTTCCTTTAACTTCTGGTGTCAGATATTTTGTCTCAGCAATGAGAAAAATAAGACAGAATTTGGTACTGAGAGTGGGGTTGCTGCTGTGACTATACCTGACCATGTGATTCAGGAGCCTTTGGAACTCATTTGTGAGAAGAGTTTGGAAAGGTTTGGAGACGCCAGCTGAAAACGAAGCCCTGGGAAGCCTTTGGCTATACTTCATGGGAGATCCTGGCCAGAACTCAGAAGACCAGAATGATAGAAATGATGCCAGTAAAGACCAGGCTCAGGAGGTTTCTGCTGGGGAGGAGTGCATTGTCTATTGGACTCCAGATTATGTGTGTTATGCCTTGGCAGAAAGTTTGTCTGCATTTTGCTCATGTCCAGGGTCTTTGCCTCAGACTGAGATTAAGAGCATCAGACTAATCAATCTTACAGAAGAAATTTCAAGACAGTCTAATGTTGAGAAGGTGGCATGACTATTATTGGGGTCTTTTAGCCAGATTTATGTTGAAGAGCAAAGAGCCCAGCAGAGTGATTTAAAATGTGAGTTTGGCCAGAAACGAAGCTCCAGCAAAGCTGTGGGTGGCAAAGGTAGAGCAGAGGAGGTCTTAATTGCTGAGAAGAAATAGGAGAATAGAAAAGATGGCCTAGCCGGGCGTGGTGGTGCACGCCTTTAATCTCAGCACTCAGGAGCCTGAGGTAGGCAGAGTGTTGTGAGTTTGAGGCCGGCTTGGGCTACAACATGAGCACAAGGCTGACCTGAGCTACATAGTGCGACCCTGCCTCAAAAAACTAGGACTGGGAGTTTGGCTCAGTGGCTTAAGCACCTGTCTGGCAGGTGCGAGGTTGTGAGTTCAATCCTCGGTGCCGGAAAAAAAAAAAAGAAAAAGAAAAGAAAAGATGGCCTAAGGGCATCACAAGAAGCAGGTGGATTCTACTCTTTGCAGCCACAGAATTGCAAAGTTGAAAGACTTTGCTTTGAGAAGAGAGCCCCACAGTTCCATGCTCCAGAATGGTGGTGGCCTAGAGAATTTGTTCCTCAGAATTGGGTTTAGAGTGCTCAGTGATCTCAGCACTCAACCCTACAGCCAACAGAGAAGGAAGCCTACAGAGAAGGAAGCCTGGCTACTGCTCCAGCTGGCAGCAGACCTTGGCATCATCCACATGGTGCTGGTTTTAGGTTTACGCAGCATGCAAGAATTGTGGGGTCAGGAAGGCTTCCACCCTGATTTCAAAAGAAAGACTGGGAGGCCGGGCATTGTGCCCCTAAGAGGGCAGGTGTAAAGCTGTGAGTGTGAACTCAAAGGTGCAGCGGAGATCCCAGAAGTCTGGAGAAGCCAGGAATGTGGATCATCTGAGGAAAAATGCAAAGAGGGAGCAGAACAGGCCCACAAGAAAAGTCATGGGAACTACAACCACCAGCAGTGCCATACAGGCAGAGCCACCCAAGCCCTTTGGAGTTCACATCTTGCCACAGATTGCCGTGGATGCTGCACATGGAACTACAGGATTTATTGTTTGCATTGCTGGACTTTGGACTTGCTTTGGTCCTGTTCTTTTCTATCCCTTATTTGTACCTTTTGGAATGGTAGTGTTTATCTTGTGCTATTGCATGCTGGAAGTTTTTAACTTTCTTTTGTACATGGGTGCACAGCTAACAGTTTGCCTTAAATCTCAGAAGAGACTTGGTACTTGGGAATTTTCAGCAATGCTGAAACTGTTAGAAATTTGGCAACTGTTAGAGATGGACTAAATGCCTTTTGCATAAAAAGACGTATATGAATATTTGGGGGGCAAGAGGCAGAATGTTATGACTTGTGTCTAGATGTCCTCCCAAAGTCTTATGCAGTCATAAGATGGGGCTTTTTCAGAGGTGGCTAGATCTAGGATGTGTGCTGCTGGGATTAAGGGTGTGTGACTACTAAATCAGTACACTGATTGTTTTGGCACCTGCCCTAAACCCACTAACCTAGAAAAAATATAAAACAGATGGAAAGATGCTGCTAAGGTTGCTTGGACTTGGTTCTTCAATACTATGTTGCTTTGGTACCTTCTGACCACCATGAACTATTTCTCCTCTGTGATGTCTTTTTGCCATGCCACCCTGCCTTGGAGTCAGCCACTTACAGACTGAAACCTCTACAAACTGTGAGCCAAAATAAACCTTTCCTCTTTTATCTTTGGGTGTTGGGTATTTTGTTTCAGCAATGAGAAAAACAACTAAGACAGTGTCTCTCATTTGAGTGAGGGAACGTACAAACAAATAGCAAAATAAAGGCTGGATAGAAGGAAACAAGGGGATAGATCTCTGGCAAATGAAAAGGGGTCTAGCACATCAAGGAAAGAAGGGTAGGTGAAGGGGAAGCACAAGAATTAAGATATGCCATGTACAGGAACCTAAAAAGCACAATGAATATAAACATAAACATGAGATAATAATAACAACAATAATAATGAAAATAGCAAAATGAGATTTAGACATAGAGAAAGAGAAGTGGGTAAGAAGAGGATTGAAAGAAAGAAACAAGCTGCATTATGTACATGTTCCTGCTGCCATGATGAATGTAAACTTCATGTATAGCAAATATGTACTAATAAAGTATAAATAACTATAAGAAAGGATTTTGAAAGTTTTCACCATAAAAAATAAATGTAGGAGATAGATATGTTTAATCTTATTTATGTATTACACAATATATACATGTCTCAAGACATCACATTACTCTATTAATATGTACAGTTTCTTTTAAGCCCAGCACCTCACACGTGCTAGGCAAGTGCACTATTGCTGAGTGTATCCACAGTCTTTATAAAATGTTTGTTTTCATGTATCAGTTAAAAAAACAAATTTAATTTCAAAAAAGAAAACATGCAACTCAATTAAAAAGTAGGTAAAAGACCTAAATAGGCATTTCACCAAAGAAGATATACATATTGCACATTAGCACATGAAAAAGATGTTCTACACATGCTACCAGAGAAATGCAAATTAAGGCAACAATGATATGCCAGTACATACCTATTGGAATAACTGAAGCCCAGAACACTTAGAACACCAAATGCTGACAAGGATGTGGAGCAACAGGAGTGCTCGTCTATTGTTGGTAGGAATGCAAAGTGGTACAGCCATTTTGGAAGACATTTTGAAAGCTCCGTACAAAACTACATTCTCTTAGCATATTGTCTGGCTATCGCAATCCTTGGCAATTTGGCCAAGTTAGTTGAAAGCGTGTGTCCACGTAAAAACCTGCACACACATGTTTATATCAGTTTTATTCATAAATTCCAAAACTTTGAAGTAATCAAGATGTCCTTCAGTAAGTGAATGGATAAAAAAAAAAACAGTGCTACTTCCAGATGATAAAATATTAGTCAGTTCTGAAAAGAGCTATCAAGCCATTATGGAAACTTAAATACACATTACTAAGTAAAAAGAACAAAATCTATAAAGGCCGTATACTGTATGATCCCTAAATAATAACGTTCTTGAAAGGCAAAACTATGGATCCAGAAAAATTTAGTGGTTGCTGGGGGTTAGGGTAAAGGGGGAAATGAATAGGCAGAGCACAGAAGGGTTTTAAGGGCAGTAAAACTACTCTGTGTTACTATAATGGTAGATACATACCAGTATTTGTTTTTCAAAATCCATAGAATGTACAACACCAAGAGGGAACCCTCACATAAACTATAGACTTTGTTTATGACATGTCAATATAGGTTCATGAATTACAACAACTGTACAACTCTGTTGTGAGATATAGTTGTGGGGGAGACTGTGCATGAGTGAAATCAAGGTGTATATGGAAAGTCTCTGTAATTTATACTCAAGTTTTCTATGGACCTAAAACTGCCCCCAAAAGTAAAATCTATAGTATAAAAAGAAACCCAGGGCCTTCCATATGCCAGGCAAACACCCTATCACTGAGCAACATCCCCAACCTCTTCCTAGGTTTTCTTTTGAAAAAAGGTCTCGTTAAATTGTTCAGGCTAGCTTCAAATTTGCAATCCTCTTGCCTCAGCCCCCTGAGTAACTAGAATTAAAGGTGTGCACCATCACATCTGGCTTTTAAAGAGAAATCTTCTTCTCTTCTAGGTCCAGAACTGATATAGCCTAAATAAGACATATAGCTAAATCCTGTAAGTTGCCAATTTAGAATGCGGGTTGAATTCACAGGACTTCCAGGTCTCTTATGTGAAAACAAGGTTAGGGAAAGGGGAGACCTTGAGAACTGGAATATAAATACCAAAGTAGGCCAGGTTTGAGACCTAAACTCCAGCCTTCACTGAACCTCCCTTGTCAGCAGAGGCAGCCCTTCACCCCCAGTCTAATGGGGCTGGTCCTACATGACTTGGGGGCTCTCTAAGTATTTAGTTAATTTTTCTTAAGGTCCACCAATATCACCCCTTCCTGCCTCCAGATTTATTTCTAGGTTCAGATTCTTGTATGTCCTATGGGAAGTAAACTCGAACCTATGCATGGGAATTAGCTCTGTGGATGACAGATTATGACACAGTGCTGATTGTGATACAATGTATATAATACAAAATTTTTCATTATAACCACTTTTGAGTGTACAATTATATGGCATTAATCACATTCACAATGTTGTATGATCATCACCACCACTTAGCTTGAGTACTTTTCACTGCCCTAAACAGAAACTCTGAACCAATTAAGCAATTATTCCCCCATACTCCCAAACCCTGGTTAATCTCTAATCAACTGTCTCTATGACTTTGCCAAATACAGATAATCCCATTTAAGTGCAATCCATCTTTGTCCTTCTGTGACTGGATTATTTCACTTAAAATAATATCCTCAGAGTTGATCCATGTTGTAGCATGTGGTCAAACTTCATTCCTTTTTATGGTTAAATAATATTACAGTACTTGTATATACCACATTTTGTTTACCCTTTATCTGTTAATGGGTATTTATGTAGCCTTCACCTTTTGGCTACTATGAATAATTCTACAATGCACATAAGCATACAAGTATCTGTTTGAGTCCCTCTTTTCAGTTCTTTTGGGTATATACCTAGGAGTAGACTTGCTGGATCACATGGCCATTCTTTTACATTATTTATTTACTTATTGTTTTTTATTGTGGTGGTAATTGAACCTAAGGCCTCACACATGTTAGGCAAGCATTTTAACACCCCAATTCTGTTTAACTTTTTGAGAAACTACCAAATCGTTTTACACAGTGGTTGCTCCATTTTACATTCCCACTAGCAATGTACTAGAGTTACAATTCCTCCATATTCTCTTCAATACTTCTTACTTTCTTGTTTTAAAAATGTCATCTATAGTCCTTATAGTGGATTGTGACTGATTTGCATTTCCTTGACTGATGATGCTGAGCATCTTTTCATGTGTTCCTTGGCCATGGCCATTTTTATATCTTTTCAGGAGAAATAGCTATTCAAATCCTTTGCCTGTTTTTTAGAACTGGGATGTTTGTCTTTTTTGTTGTTGTTTTTGAGACAGGGTCTCACTATGTAGTTCAGGCTGGCCTTGAACCCACTATGCAGTCCAGGCTAGCTTTGAACCCACGATGTAGTCCAGGCTGGTTTTAAATTCATGGCAATCCTCCTGTCTCAGCCTCCCACATGTTGGGATTACAGGCGTGTGCCACCACACCTGGCTGTCTTTTTGTTGCTGAGTTGTACAAGTTCTTTACATATTCTAGATAGTAAATCCTTATCACATACATGATTTGAAAATGTTCTTCTATTCTGTAGGCTTTTTAGTTTTTTGATAATGTCCTTTGATTCACAAAAATTAATGTTGATGAAGTCCAGTTTGTCTATTTTGTTCACTGTTATTGCTCACACTTTTGGTGACTATTCTAAGAATTCATTGCAAAAATCAAAGGTCATGAAGATTAACCTGCACAGTTTCTTCTAAACAGTTTTGGGGTTTTAGCTCTTAAATCTAGGTCACTGGTCAATTTAAGAGTTAATGGCATATGGTGTGAGGCAGGGAGTCCAACTTCAGTCTTTACATACAGAAATCCAGTTGTCCCAGCACCATCTGTTGAAGGGGCTATTCTCTTCCCCACTGAATGGACTTGTAACCCTTGTCAAAAATCATTTGGCTGACTGCAGGTTTAGTTCAGTGGTAGAGGGCTGGCCTATCATATATGAGGCCCTAAGTTTGCTCCCCAGCACCACACACACACACACACACACACACACACATGCACACACACTGGTGGCATGTTTTTGTTTTTTCAAGGTTGTTTTGTTCAGAATCCCTAGTAATTTCATGTGAATTTGAAGAATGGCTTCTCCATTTCTGCAAAAGGAATGTTTGAAATTTTGTAGGTACTGCACTGACTCTGCAGATCACTTTGGCTAGTATTAATATCTTAACAATATTAAGTCTTGCAATTCATGAACATGGGGCGTTCTTCCATTCCTTTAGATCTTCAATTTCTTTCTTTCTTTTTTCTTTTCTTTTCTTTTCTTTTTTTTTTTTTCTTTTTTTTTTGGTGGTACTGGAGATTGATATTGTATATACTGGTTGAATCTGTAGGACATTTTGACTAGTATTAACAACTTGACGATATTAAGACTTCCAATCCATAAACATGGAGTGTATTTCTATTCCTTTAGCTCTTCACTATCTTTTCCTATGTTTCATTTTGTTTCAACTTGGTATTAGGGATTGAACCCAGCGCCATGTATATGCTCTATCACTGAGCTACATCCCTGACCTTTAATTTCTGTTTGGGTTGTTTTTGAGACAGTGTCCCACTATGTAGTCCAGGTTGGCCTTGAATTCACTATGTTGTGTAGGTCAGCCCTGAACTTGCGATTCTCCTTCCTCAGCTTCCCAAGCACTGGAATTACTGGAATGTGCCATGCTGTTTCTTCTTTAAGCAATTTTGTTTTGTTTTTATGTACAAGTCTTTCTCCTCTCTTGTTAAATTTACTTCTAGGCACTTTATTCTTTTAGATGCTATTATAAATGGAATTGCTTTTTAGTTAATTTTGGCTTATCACTAGTGTATAATTTTTATTTGTTGATTTTGTGCCCTTCTACTTTGCTGAATTTGCTAGTTGTTTTTTTCTGTATCTGATATGCCTTTTCTGTATGAAAATTAGATGATCGTTTTTTAAATTTCCTTTGTTCTATTACTGTGATGTGTTACCTTGATAGATTTTATTTTTAAGAAAAGATCTTTCATTCCTAGAGTAAATCCCATTTGAGCATGTGGTCAAATACTTTTAATCTTCTGTTGGATTTGGCTTACTACTATTTTGCATCTATATTTATAAGGGATATTGTTCTGTCATTTTCTTATGATGTATTTACCTGGATTTGATAAGGTCAAATTTTTCAATATGGATATACTTATTAGCAATCTTGGATGTACTTTGTTAGCAGAGGAAGCTATGAATATTTCTAAGACGTGTTCCACTGAATTCAAGTAATACAGGTTGTAAATAAGACAGGGTCTTGGATCCCACAGTCATGGACTTGGCCCCAGATGACTAGGTAAGATTTTTAAAAACCCACAAAAACAAAAAGAGGTGTTTTATTGATTGGATGAAATCTGAACTCAACAGTAGTCTGTGTTAAATTAAGATGCTAAAAATTCTATGGTACAATGTAGACAGAGGAATCCAAATGTTTGAAGCAGTAAGAACATCAGAATTGACTGCCCGGCCTGGTGGTACAGACCTGTAACCCTAGCACTCTGAAAGGCTGATGCAAAAAGATCGTAAGTTCAAGCCAAACTTGGGCATCTTAGCAACTTGGGGAGACCCTGTATAAAAATAAAAATTAAAATGAGTTGAAAATGTAGTTCAGTGTGAAGGCTCTGAGTTCAATCCCCAGTACCACCCACCCACACACACACACACACACACACACACACACACACAAAGGAAAAAATGTCGGACTTGATTAATCATGGAAAACCATTCAATTCACCGTCTATGTTAACATCGTTTTCACAAGGCCTTTGAAAAATATACTGTGAAGTGTGGCAGAGGGTAGCTAGGTGATCGTTAAACCTATTTCCTCTTCTTGTGATAAATTCAGACTACATTTTCCAAGTGTCCCTTGTAATTGAATATGCTTATGGTCTGAGTTCTAGCTATTGGAATGTGAGCAGAAGTGACGTGAGCTACATTCAGGTCTAGCGCTTAAAGCCTTTCACATGGTCTGGCTGGGATGGGGTTGACAGTATTACAGTGGTGACCATGTTTTGAATATTTCAGTAGGGATGACAGGATCACCTCCAGAGGAACATTTGATTTGGTTCCTATAATGTACAGCAGAACACAGCAGTAATTGGAATTGTTTGATCTGTGGGATCAGTAATAATGATCGACTAAGTATGGTTCCCCCAGGACCAAAATAGATGGTCAAAGTTCTACTCGTTATTACAATCCCCTCCACAAAAAACAATCTTGTAGTTTAGCAAATGAAGGCCCAATCTAATCACCAAAATGTAGAGTCCCAGCTTCTTCCCTTGTTCCCCTTGAAGGAAGGGGAGGGTCTATTTGAAGGACTTTGCTACACTTTTCACTAGTGTATGTGATAAAATCTCTGCTTTCCCCACAGGAACCTACAGGCAGGGTAAACCTGTGATGGGGACAGGAGAATATGTAGGCTCTTGAAATACAATGGCTATTAATTTTAGTCCCTGGTGACCCAAAGTGTCACCGTGGTCTACCAGTCTGAGTAAGATCAGTTTATACAAGAAGTTTCAGTCTAAATTCCTATACTGGGTGCAGGAGAAAACATATGGTGAGTTCTCTATTTCCTGGACAATTACTGACATGCATACAATATAGATGGCATAATGGATGGAAGGGCTATAGAGAAAGAGCAAATTAGTGAGTGGCAAGATCAGATTGAGGACCTCTTCTGGAAATCAAGAGCAAAGAATAAAATGACATGGTATATTTTTATTCTTTTATTTTTTAGATTTTTTTGTGGCACCGGGGATCGAACTCACAGCCTTGTGCCTGCCAGACAGGAACTTAAGCCACTGAGCCAAACTCCTGGCCCTAGTTTTTTGAGGCAGGGCTGCACTGTGTAGTTCAGGCCGGCCTTGCGCTTGTATTGTAGCCTAAGCCGGCCTCGAACTCACAATGTTCCTCCTACCTCAGCCTCCGGAGTCCTGGGATTAAAGACGTGCGCCACCACACCCAGCTTGATATGGCATATTTTTAAATTACTAAAATGGAAAATAAGATTGGAAGTGGTAATATTATGAGTTCCAGAAGCAGAGAAAAATAAAAATGGAGAAGTGGATTTATTTTTTAAGTGAACAGAGCATAGAACACCAAGTAGCCTGTGCAGCTGTGCAGCCAATGGTGATCTGTGTGTTAATTGTGCCATCAGGTCCATGAAGTTAACTTTATATGAGCAGATCTAAAATACGTAAGTCGGCTGCCTGAGCAGGTGGGTCACACTCCTCCACCTGCTGCACTGTCATCCCTTTCCAACCTACATTTGAGGCCTCATGGGGAGTTCCCTATGACCACGCCACTAAGGGATACAATATTCAAGATTGGTTTATAGATAGTCCTGCATGATATGCTGGTATTGTAATCCCAAATAATGAGTATGGTAATCTAAGTACTGAAATCTTTTCTCTAGTTTTCCTCACAATCTAAGAAGTTACATTTATAAATCCACTGAGACGTTATTGGAATCCCAGTAAGTTAATTCCAATCTACCACCTCCAATGCAACCCACGGCGAGAGTAGATTCTGAGACATATTCAAGGTTAAGAGCAGCCAAGGGGTCCTAAGTCCAATCCTTGTGAGGACATGCGGACAAAGGCCTGGATCATAGGCCTCTCCCAGAATTTATTAATTAGTGAATCGAGGGGGTGGCTTGAGGATGAGTGACAGTGAGGATGGCGGGAACTACGTGAGTAACTTTAGGGGCTAGCCAGGTAGTGAGAAAGGTATCTCTGCAAAATGCAGATGAAGATATGCAAGGGGCTCAATTTGTACAACCTAATCAAGATAGCAACTGAATTGTATTAGGAGGCTGCTGCTTTAGTTTCTGATATGTAAACTTTATGCCCTGGGAACTCATAGCCTCTTTCTCGAGGCTCATCCCCAGTCGACATTCCTGGAGCTCACTGGCTCTGCCATCCCGCTGTGCCTATATATTTTACAGAGATCACTATGGGAGGCAACAGGACACTGTCGGGTGGCTTTAGAGATTACATATCAGTACTCAGCTAGCCTTATTTACAATGCTTAGAGCCAATTAAAGAGAGAAGGAAATACCATAGTCAGCTCTGTATACATCAACATAAGGAAATAAGTTTCGATATAATCAAAGTTGCAGCAATTGTTCTGCGTTCAAGGGGACCCGCTCAAGTTGTCTCCCACATTCTGGCACTTGCCAAAAGTGGCTAGCTGCAGGGTTACAGTCTCACTTAGAGTTGATCCCAAAGAATAGTGAGGCATAAAGTTCTTCCAGTATGGAAACTACCTGGTCACATAAATGATCAGAAATATATACCCCTGATTCATGAGTAGTTGCTAGTGATTTGGATATATGGTCAAGGACTTGGAAAGAATAGGATTGAAATCCTGTTAAGGAGGAAAAGGCATTTGGATGCCCCCCTTGGAATGGGTACACAGTGAGAACATTCATGTTCCACAAATGAGCACCAGAGAATGCACTCTGGAGGAAGATCTCAGTCACACAAGCTGTCCCATTCTGTGGATATCAGCTGACTTCTGTCCTGTCACCCTTTTCCTTGCCCAACAGATTCTTGAATAAAATGGCCATGGTGGCTTGCACAGGTTCCACAATATGGACTTCTACCAAGGCCCATCTGGTTACATCCACTGCTGAATGCCCAACCTGCCGACAGAAGAGAAGCACCATGCTCCTCTATGGAACTATATATTGGTAGCAGCTGATTACAGAGACAATACAAGATGAGCAGCTGCCACTACATCTCCAAAATACTAAAGGCAAGAAGCAGACTGGGTAAACTGCTCAGCTGCAAACATGTGCCACTCTTTATGAAATGGAAGGAAATAGAATCAAGAGCCCAGAAGGCAGAGCCAAGAGCCATGGAATATTATTCCCAAGCCTTGAAATCTAATCAAGAGAGTTTCATTTTCCTAGCTGGATTTCAGACTTGTTATAAACCAGTAACTGCTTTGTGTCCCCATTCCCATTCCCACCTCCATTTTTGGATTACAATGTCAGTAGCAGATATCTTATGCCTGTTCTACCATTGTATGTGGGTGTATTGGGGACAGACAGCTTGTCCTTAAATTTCCCAAATCTGTACATGGAGAAAAATGATATTTAAGGAGTCATACCTAAGGAATACACTGAATGTGCCACATTCACATCTGCACCTGAGTTAGATGATATTCTGAACTTTGAGGTGGTGCTGTAACGCAATGAGACTTTTAGACAACCTGGGAAGGGATGAATGTGCCTTGGAGGACAAACCATGTTAGTCAGTTTCCAATATTGCCCCCAATGATCCCCTTCTGGTATTCACACACTAGTATAATCCCTTCCCCTTGAGTGTGGCCTTGACCTAGTGATTCCTAATGAATAGACTACTGAAAAAGTGATGGGCTATTACTTCTGAGATTAGGTTACAAAGACTGACTTCTGTCTTGTACGAGGACACATTCTTTATGGTTTATTCTCTCTGGTTCATCTCACTTGATTGCTCTTATGAAGCAAACTGATGTGAACTGCCTTATGAAAAGATCCATATGGCTGGCCTGCTGCCAGCAAGAAACTGAATCCTGCCAACAGCATGTGAGTTTGGAAGCAGATCCTTCTGCAGTTGAGCTTTAAGATGACTGCAACCCTGGATGACATGCAGCCCACCCGTGAATAGAAACTCAGCTAAGATGCACTCAGATTTCTAAGCCACAGGAACTATGAAGGAAATGTTGCTTGAAGTCACTGTTTTTGAGGTAATTTTTGACAGCAATACATAACTAAAAGACAGGCATGGAACTTATGTACATCCCCAGCAAAAGGGGCTTTACCTACTAAGGCCAACAGGACTATAGCACTGCTGAGTTCCCAACCTACCAGTAACAGTAGAGAGCACGAGTCCCCATTATGAATTATTTCCTTGTGGCAGACTGGTTACTTGGACCCCATCTGATGTGCAGATGCTTAGTTTCACGAGACTGTGAAAATATCAGCCCTACCAGGCTGATATGCCTGGGCCTAGCCTGTTGTCCTAGGACTGTTTCTTGTGTCTGTTGTGGGGTTTGTAAAGAGTCTCACATGGAGATTGGCACTCAGCATTGAATTCACAAGGGGTTCCTTCCTTCCTTATTCCAAGGGTGAGACACCTGTCTCCCAACCTCTCTCATCCCTACAACTTCAGGTAAGTCTTCTGAGAAGCATGGTTTGCCTGCTGCTTCAGGGCCCTGTTCATCGTGGACCTCTGGACTCAAGCCCCACTGTCATAGTTGGCACCCTGTATCGATGAACATGAAGCAATGCAAAAGGAAATGAGCTCACATGCTCAGTGTGTCTTTGCAGCTCCTGTCTGCCTCCTTCTGAGCCCACTGTGCAGGCCCCTGCCCTAGAAGATAGAGGACTCAGGCCTGGGCCTTGCCTTCCCTCCAGGAACTCCCAGGATGGGAAGCTTGGGGGTGAGAGGAGACCCACTAATCCTCATGTTTCAGACATTTAAGGCACAATGGAGGCACTCGTGAGGAGGTAGGAGACTACAGTTGGACCTGAGGGAAAAGTTTTAATACATGTTTTTTCTTTCCTTATCAGGAGCCATCCTAAGGGATGTAGCAATGTCTGGGATGGTAGAGCAGCTAGGCAGTGTTTCTAACACAGAAAATGACTTTTAAAATGAGACAATACCCTCCACTTCCTTGCCCTCATTCTCCACTCACGGTGCAGGGTGTGTGCGTGCTCTAAGCCATTCATTCTTCTTTCTAGGGGACTATGCGGACAGATGTGGAACCAAGAAAACTCCGGAAGAGCTTAGATTTGATGAATTCTGCAGGACGGCTGCAGCCTCTCCTGCAGAGCTCATGGGAAAGGGGGCAGAAAGTACATGTGAGTGTGATGGGGAAGGGAGGTACCAAGATGGGAAAGGCTGTCTGAAAACTGCTGAGGGCTGGGCCTATACTCTAGGGGACCCCTACCCGGGACCCATTCGTTCTCTAAACTGGGAGCTGCTCCATCCATCATCTCTTCCTCTCCTGCCTGGCTTCTAGTGGCTGTCTGTCTGTCTGTCTTGGATTGGTAATGAAGTGCCAACATTGAAACCCTTCAGATCTTTTTGTCATCTCTTCCAACTTTTTCATGATCAATTCCAGATGGATGAACACACAAAATACCCTTTCCCCCTCAACTGGCATCTAGAATCAAACTAGACCCAGGAAACTTAATTTGTTGACTGCCCTCTGCCTTTCACTGTGGAGCTCAGAGCCTAGAAAGGATGGATGAGGCAGACTTCTCATAACTCTAACCTGCCACAGGGTGGGCCTTCTTATACATCACTAGGTTGCTATCAAGTGGAAATCCTGGGAAGGAGAAATTAACAAAAGGATGAAATAGGCTGACAGTGTGCTAAGTTCCTGAGCTAAGGATCAGAACCTGGTCTTTAGTACCTCTATGCAGCCCCTGAGAGGAAGAAAAGCCCTCAAAGAACCAGGTATGACAGTAAGCTGGCTGGCTTAAGCAAGGCTTCCATGTTCGTCTTCCTCTATGCCCTCATACCCTGGGCAGACTCAACACCGACCACTTAGGATTACAAAAAATGGTTAAGGGTCCCTTTATGAATCGGATGAAAGTTGGTTAGCCTTGCCTGAAAATACATTTGCACAGACCCATGACAACATGTACAGTCTGGGGATGATCCTTGATCTAGCCCAGGACCCACATCTTAGACTCTGAGGGCTCAGAAGGGAGAAAAGTCTGTCCAACTACAATGGGACCATTAATGAGCTTCAAACCATTATTCCAAGTGAAAGACGCCAGACACAAAGGATGACATATTTTATAATTTCATTTATATAAAATGTCCAGAGTATGCAAATGGGGGATAGGGGAAGAAAGCAGGAAGGACACCTAAAGAGTGAAGTCTTTTGGGGTGATAAAAACATTCTAAAATTTTTTGCAGTGATAATTGCACAACTCTGAATACTAAAAGCCATTGAATTGTACACTTCAAGTAGGTGAACTGTATGGCATGTGAATTTTATCTCAATAAAGCAGTTTTTAAAAAGTGAACTGAGAAATTGCAAATAACCATACATCTGGGCTTTGGTCCCCATTCATGAGGGGTAGAATTAATGGAAACATCAGGGATGAGTTCCTGAATGTAGCATATGGATTAAACAGGAAAGATTATTTATATAATCTTGATTTTAAGGGTAATGAAACATCACAGTTTTAAGAAGTAGTGACAAGATCTATACTTTAGAAATAACTGACTCACCAAATTACATATTTAAAACAGCTGAATTTTATGGCATGGAAATTTTACCTCAATAGAGCCATGGGGGGAAAAAATTTCTCTGGAAACCAAAGGACAGACTGGATAGTACAAAGCTGGGGAAAACTTTTGTGCAGGTTAGATGAGTGGCCTAGACCCTCCCCCCACTCAGGAAAATGACTTGGGGGAGTACCAGGATGTTGTGCCCAAAGTTAAGCTGATAGGACTCAGATCCAGGGCTCCCTTGCCTCAGCCCCAGCACTCCTACTAGCACTACAGCTGCTCCACTCACAGGTAAGGGAGGCACCACTCTCCCCTTTGAAGAGAAAAGCACTTCAGAAACGTGTTTCCAAAAAATGTTGCTAAGGGTTTTATTTCTAACAAGAGGAAAATAATAAAATAAAATTAAAATAGGCTTCAGTTGGAACCAAGTTTCTTGTTTTGTTTTCCTTTTGAACAAATTAATTACACACCAACAATCTTCTTTTATTACAACAGGAACCCAGGAGGAGGAAAGGAGACAGGGAGGATGGGAGGGGGTTGAGGTGGGTGTGTGGACAAGCACCAAAAGCTTTCTTCAGATCACAGGGAGCCCTGTTTAGCACCCCCAACCAAATTCCTTTAACATAAAAAAACTGTAAGCACAGCTATGTGAAATTTCCTCCTCCTGGGTAGAACAGTCAGGGAAAGGAGAAAGGAGGAAAAGAGAAAAAGGATAGAGGGAGGAAGGGAAAAGGGAAGGAGGCAAGAGAGGGCAAGGAAGAGGGGATTAGTGTAGCACGGCCTGGCCAGGGCCAGAACTGGGGAAAAAAAGGACACCCCCTCCCCCAGCTTGCATATGCACTGGCCTTGTTTCTGGAATGGTGCTGGCTCAGCCCGTTGCCCCCCTGCCCCCCTGCCCATTTGTCTGTCTGTCTCAGGTGTCTGGGAATGCTGGTTAGAGGTTACCAGGGATGGGGAACTCCAGGGGCCGGCCCCCAGGAGCTGAGGTCTGAATACCTTGGAGTCAGAATATAAAAGTCAAAGGACTGGGGGGGGATAGGAAGGGGGGGTGGCCTTCCCCCCCTACTGGCCCAACTCCAAAAAGCAGGCTTGATGGTCAGAAAGAGGATCCTTGAGGCCAAGGCAGGGGGTGTCTGTTGGGGTCTGTGCTAGGCTCAGCCAATGTCACAACTGTTGCTGAGGCGGCTGCTGTGGGCAGGGCAGATGCAGCCGGGAAGTCATAGTAGAAAAAGGGGCAGAGGGACCTGAAGTGGCCCCTAGCGCCGGTTCCAAGTCATCCTGGTTCTCCTGGGTGCTGGGGCTGGCAGTGGTGGGGAGGGGTGCAGGGGGGGCCTCACCCCCAGTTTCCTCCTCCAGCTCCTCCTCCTCCTGGGCTTCCTCGGCCTCTGGCCCTGAGCTCCGTACCCTCTTTGGCTCTAGCTCCTCTCGAGCTGGGTCATCGCCCTCCCCAACCCGATCCACCTTCCGCCGCCGCCTCTTCTCCAGGGCCCGGCCCCGTGCCCGACTCCCATGGCGCTCTGCCTTCTCCAGCTGTGATCACAGATAGGCAGAAAGATAGGTTGTGGGCCAGTCATCAGGCCTGACCTCCTGGCCCGGCCCGTGACCCCTCTCCTCACCTCCAGAAGTGCGTGGATCCGCTCCAAGTCTGGAGGCTGCCCAGCCTGCAGCAGCTGCCAGATGCTGTGGTTCTCATCCAGGGTCACCTCAAGCAGGTCCCCCTCCATCATCAGCTCCTCCAGGGGGGCTCGAGTTGCCTCAGGCAGTTCTAACACAGGGCCCGTCAATTGTGGCAACAGTGAGGACAGCAGTTCCACATCTGGGGGTAGGTTAAGGGGTGGATAGGGACACAAGCTGGATTAGAGGCTGCCCTTGATCTTATCCCGAACCACCATGACAGAGCTGAAAACCACAAGGGTCACCCTGGTGATATCCAGTCAATAGCCTACCCACACCACATCTAGACCTACCTCTCTTACCTGAGCCCTCCTCCACCTTTTCAGGACTGGTCACACCATCTCCATTCTCCAGCAAGCCCTGGGCCTGCCAAGGAGAACAAGAATGGGGAAGGGTAACTGAATTACTAGGCCTTATTTTTTCTCCCCCAAACCCAAACCTGGGACCTTCCACCTCGTAGAGGGCAGACACAGCTGACAATAGGGAGCAGTCTAGGGATGTGGACAGATGTAGAATGGGGCTGGGAGACTGGGCCAAAGGAGACTGAAAACTGGAGCACAGGGTCAGAGCTGGAGCCTCAACGGTGGTGGGGGCTAGGAGACAGGCATTTGAGGACAAGAGCTGGGCTGCGCAGCTCACCTTAGGCATATCCTTGCCACTGCCCTCTTTGAGAGAGTCAGAGGCAAGGGCTGAAGGGTAAGTTGGGGGCTCCTCGGGCCTGGGTTCAGCGTGTAGCCGTTGGCGGAGGTCAGCCAGCCGTCCCAACAGAGCAGTCACGTCCTCAGAGGCCAGAGCCTGTCGGGCACGGCCTTGCCAGCTGATGGCCCTCTCTGTGAGGCACTGCAGGGCCTCGCCCTCGGGCAGCCGCACAGGCAGTCTCTGCAGGGCTACCAGCAGTGCCAGGATGGTCTCCAGGCGTGGGCGCCGTGAGCGCATGCACAGTGGGCACAGGAATTTGGTGTCCCATTCCCACCAGGCCAGCAGTGGGGATGAGGTGGGACTGGGCCTCGGGGAGTTGAGGAGACGGGGCACTGACACACACCTCCCATGGAACCAGTCCTGACACAGGTCACACTGCAGAGCTCCCACCCCGGCTGGCACTTGCCCACACACACAGATGGAGGTTGCAGAAGAGGCTGTGGTTGATGATGCCAGGGGACTGGGTTTGGCCGAGTTGGTACGACGTAACTGCAGGATACCTTCCTTTTCCTTTTGTTCCCCCTCCTTGAAGGCCACGATCTGCCATGCCCAGGACAGGGGAAGAGTAGGTCAGCAGCCTTTCCTTTATATTCTCTGGCCCCTTCAACACCCCACTCCCAAAGTTGGAGAACTGAGGCTCAGGGAACAAGAAGTCTGCCCATGGTCACTGGGCTCAGACACTCTATCCTTGCCAAGCTCTTCACCCATCTGTGTCTAAGCTTCTTACCACAGAGCCTGGGTCCCTGAGGTCCTGCGCAGACAGCCCCAGCAGCTCTGTGTCAGATTTGTACAACCCCAGCTCCTTCTCCATCCACCGGCTGCGCTTGGTGCTGTCTGAGCCGGCGTCTGCACACGGGCAGAGCACCTGAGGCAGGCAGACAGAAGGAGAATGACCAGGCTTCCCTACTGCCCAGACCCTCTCCACTCCCCTCTCTGGTACCCTCCTCCAAAAAAGCTCATGTTCTCATATGAGCTCTGTAACAGCCAGTCCAAGTGAGGAGAGGCTGAGGGTCAAGGTGCCAGGCCTCACCTCTAGCAGTGTGTAGCAAGAATTCTTCTTGAGGAAGGTCTTAGAGGCCTTCTCCCTCCAGGAGTGGGCTGTCAGTACCTGCAGCTCCAGCTGTCTCAGTTCCTCTAGCCCCACAGGGAGGTCCCGGCCTACAGCCACCAGGCCCTCCAAGTCATCCAAACAGGGGTAGTGGTCACCATTCTGGGGAAAGGGGTGAGAGAAAGCCAAAGTTCAATGTGCCAACACCTGAACTTTTTACTCCATGCCTGGGCCCAAGCTAGCAAAATGGATTGTACTCAGTCTGAAGGCAGAAAACAACAGGTATCATCCTAAGGACCACCTGCTTGGCTTTCTCCCACATGTCTATATTCACTGATTCAGCCCCAGATATCCAGGTAGTCTCCTGGACCACCTGATTAGCTTTCTGCTGTGGTTTGTCTCTTCCACTTGTCTTGAGGCACATGCCCTACTCCACTCCCATACCATTTGCCTCCTTGTCCCACCATCTGCATCTTAACCAACAACGCTATTTCCTTTAGGCCAGTCTTACAACTCCTCACACTGCTCACCAAGCACAATTTGCCTCCTTACAATGTGCCCCACGCCCACTTTTTCTTTCTAGCCCACCCAAGCCAACAATGTATCATTTCTTCCCAGCTGGACAGTACTGGGGTGTGTTTGGGGCAACTCACTTGGATTTCATCCACATCAGCAATCCAAGCCCGGGCCTTAGCAAGAGCCTCCTTGAGAGCCTGAATGTTTGGCAGGTGAACAGGGATGTTTTCTGCTTCACGGATTATAGCTTCGAGTGTGGCTGGTGGATGTTTCTGCCTAAAGTAGGGAAAAAGAGGTGCTCAGTCTGATATGGTTTACTGACCAGAAGCCCAGCCTGACCACCACATCTAACTGCATGAACCCCATGGATGCTTGTTATTTTTGCTGTCACTTGGGCCTACTTGCTTATATCCTTGTCTATGGATGGCTGCCAGTTCTATTTCCTCCAGACTGCACACACCCATGTATCATTCTGCCACAGTTCTCACGCTCTGCTTGTCTGCCAGTCTGTCGGGCCTGCTGGTAGCGCCTACACACACCATGTGTGTAACCTTTGGCTTTAGTCCGTCAGACTGCCCATGTGTGGTGTCTTTCTATGAACATCTGCCCATTTGTCTGTTGCTTGTGCTTCTATGCACATATATATGCCAGCCTATAAGGCTAGTCCTCTATACAGTAAATCACTGCTTTTCCATCAGCCC